>JAIFHD010013576.1:0-11847 GCA_019721455.1 Psilocybe mexicana | reverse complement strand
GGCACCATACTCACAGTCAAGCTGAAAGGAAGGTGTTTCTCGGGGCATAACGACCTGTTCAAGGCTATTGGCCAGGGGTGTTGTAATGGTGTCACTGCCATGGCTGCCTTTTCGTGGTTGGGAGTTCTGTCCAGTGAGTTTTTTTTTTTTTTTTTTGGTTTCGTCTCGCTCGTCCGATTTTCCTTGTTTATAACGTTGTGATTATGATTACTGACGTGTTCCCCTCCCTCCCTCATTTTTTTTTTTTTTTTTTTTTTTTTCCAACAAAAAAACAATATCTGATGCGTTCATCCGTCCAGTGCTCATAGCCTCCATCATCATCCTCGTCGGCGCGAGGCGCGCGATCGAGCAAGCCAAGCTACCCCCACCTGTCTTCCCAGCTGGGGCGGAAGCCCCCGTCATGCGCTGGTTGGATAGGAATGGGGACCCGTTCGCGTCTATTCCGGGTCGGAGGATACATTATGTCTGAGTACTACAGAGTACATATATCGTGCTACTTTTGGGCGGTAGTGACTCGGAGGTCGATGTTTCTTTTTGTTCGGTGCTGTGCATGGAATGAGAATTCAAGATGAATGGGATGAGTGTGTTATTAGTTGTGATTTTTTGTGAAGCTTGGAGTTGTGTTAGTTTTGACGACTTGGAAGTGATCCAGTGTCGAGGTATTCAACTAGTTAGTGGCCTGATAACCCACTAGCAGTTGATACACGATGGCGTTCTTCGATAGCCACCAGAACACCAAACTGATGTTTGGATTTTGGAGATATCATATGTTTTTCTGAGGGGAGGGAAGGAGTGACTTTCCTTACAGGAATACCATTGAATAAGATCCACACTGAACACAGGGCGACAGCCTGAAAATGCACATTATATTCATCCGTATCGTTCAAGGTTCTTTGATACACACAGAAATGTTGGCTACTTTTCGTTCTTATCCCCAGGGCCCCTTCCGATCTCTTCAAGTTGACTTTATGGCGCGTTCGAGTACAAAAGCTGGTCATTCTTTTTGAACCCGGCCACCACCTTCTGCCCGCCAGTCGGCGCGACGAGCCACGCCATGAACGCGTCGCACGTCTCCCGGTTCCCCGGCGGGATGTGCTCGCACCTCGCGGACAACGCGTGGGCGGGGTTGAGAAGCAAGTCGCTCTCGTCGTCCGAACCGAACTTATACACGCGTAGTTGGGATCGGACGGAGGGCGCGGCGTCGAGCCATGTCCCCTTGTCGGTCAGAGTGTATTCGCCCAGGAGGGAGGCGGCTTCCAGAGCTTCTCGCGGGAAACGCGGGTATTGGTGGTACCATTTCGAATAATCAAGCGCCCATGGTACCTATCATATACAATAAAATAAGATACATAATTAGAACCACTGTTGTGCTGGATTGGAAACTCTGTGTTCGAAGAAACGAGGTAGTACCTTTCCGATGTAAGCGAAGATTAAGCTTTCTTTGATATTAGTCGCACTTTTGTCGAACCGGGAGAGAAATCGGGTTGATGTCCTTTTCGTGGGTGGGATCTGAATTTTGTGAACGGTTGTGTCAGTTCATCACTCTGCTTGCAACCTGGACGGGATGCCTCCAAGTTGTACGTGACGTACCGCAACATCAGCGTCACCGGACGCCACGATCTTACTGAACATGGTTAGAATGTCATCCTTTTCTTTCAAGTCTGCAGGGTTGAAATGCGGCCCGACGAGCATGAAGTGGTCCTATAATGTCAAGGGCGTCACGGTCTCAGGCTAGACGACTCCAAGAACAAAAAAAAAAAAAAACGTACCCGGAACGCATATACAATCTTTTCCGCGTCGCCCGATTGTAGCACCTGCTTTTCAGCAGCTGGGTTGTAAGTGACAGCCACGTCTATCTCCCCTGCGACCAAGAACGCCAAACTCTGGCTTGTATCGCCCAGATACCATGCGACCTGGCGTGACCAAAAAATAAGAGATCAGCCAGCTTGAAGAAGACAATGGTATAACAATTGATAGAAAAAGGAAACAAAAAATGTTTCATCACTCACTTGGAAAGGCTCAGCGCCGTTGCGGACCATGTACTGGATGAACGCATTCGCCCAAGCCTCGATCAGGCCTGTCTGACCCGCACCACCGTTCCCAATCCGCAAGCACACGCCACGACGTTGTGCGCGTGCCCCAAAGCCTCCATCATACACGGCGCTAGGTCTTAACTCGGAAGAAGAAGACGACGACGACGACGAGAACGGGGAGGCACTCTCCCTCAGCGAATCATACGAGGGTTTGCCAGTGGAACTGCCATTTCCGACGAGAGTGCTTTGAGGTGAAGATGCCTTTTCGTAAGTGAACTCTGAACTGAGAGTCGCTTTTTGCTTTTTGGAATCGAGGCTGAAGATGTTGACGAGAAACCGGAGGAAGGACATGGACATTATGATTTGGAGTGGCGGGAGGTGGCGGAGGAGGGGTGAGGGAGGAGGAGGAGGGTGGTCGACCCTTTCACCGAAGCATCATCGTATTTATACAAGTGCGTTTTCGTTCCAAGGGGCATAGAACATGGGTTAGCGGTTCATTTCTGTCGGCCATGAGTTCCACAACCAGGGCCAATTGAGGAGAGTGGCTTGGGACAGAATCTGGATTCAATCAGGCGAACCGACAAATGAAATGACAAAGGAAAAAGCATATTTGAGACGTAAACATCAGCACACCCCCTTCCACCCCCCCGCGCGCGCGAAGCCACTTGATCAGAAAAAGGGGATCCGGATTTCTGAATCTGCGTCCCTGCAGAAAAACCGAAGTGGGAACGCTTAAACTTTATCAAAAGCGGGGAACTGAACCGTTTGTTCGGTCTTCTTTTTTTTGGGACGCGAATGCGAATTGATGCACCTGTGGGTGAGTTTGTTGCATGAAAGAGGCTCTTGGCTTGTCAAGTAAGGGAAATAAAAAGTTAGGCCTGGGTGGCGAGGGCCCTGTGGCCTGGGGGCGTGAGATGTTAGATGCGATGAGATAGCCAATAACAGGACTGACAATTGAATGAGATGACCACGGCTTGTCACCCCATCGCAAACAGGGCACTCGTTGCGCGTTATTCCATCGGTCCGGAAGAGGGTACCATGAGTATCATAGGACCGGTGCTTGGGGATTTGCATTGTAGAAGGCATCTTGTGGGTGGATGCGGAGTGTGTTTCTGGCATCTGCTAAAAACATATCGGTCTAGAAAACGCCTTCATGAGAAGGGGAGAAGAGGAGCAAAAACCTTAATTTGATTCTTGCCTTACCAAAACGGAACCTTGGTCGAACACACCACGCCTCACAAACTCTAATCTCCAATTACCACGCCAACCCTGCGAGTGGCTAGAGAGAGATCATATTGCGACCCCAACCATGCGAGCCGCCTTGAACAGATGATCGCAAACGGCGTCGACGTGCGGACATAGACAGCGTAGTACCATCCTAAACCCGTCCGAGCTGAACGTGAAACGTTTGGGTAACTCTAGATGAAGCCTAATTTTCGTCAACGGCGGTGTCGATAAATGTGAAATAGATAAGAAAGCAAGTCTCTAGCAACCCCTCCGATAGGCTTCTTTGTGAAGTAGAAGACGGCCCCTCCTGAAATGCTAGGCTTAAAACAGCCTAACGGCCCTGAGCTAAGGGAGTACGTGACCAGTGACCACCCCTCGAGGACGATAAAGAACGGGTTTCCAGAAAGATCACCTGAGATCCGACCTCGAGTGAACCGCTCTGGAGCACAGACCTTGATCTTCACAAAGGCACGAGGCAGAGATCCAAGTTGGCGTGCTGGAACTTGAAAGGTTGAAGAGTAGAAGGCTCCATTCAGGACATGAGAATCTTCTGTGATCTTGACATCAGCTGGCAATAATTTGCAATTGAAATTTATATTTATGAGTGGGGGAGTTATGGGCCAGGTGTGCTTCCTCTCACCAGAAGAAGTTCGGATGCCACAGTAAAGTGGGATCTTTAATAAACCTGGAATTGAGCATCCCTTGGAAAGCGGACGACCGCCATATGATGCACTCACCAGATAAAACACTGCAGACCCGAATTGTGTTTGATGAAAGAACGATTGCTCGGCGTGAAGGGCTCCGCGCCAAAGTCCCATAATCTGGGATGATATCCTAAAAAAGTGGATTGCCGATACTGGAGATGTGATCAGGGTTGTACGTCAACATGTCACCAGCAATTGTGCCTCACCTACCATCCACACTGCACCTTTTTTTTTTCACCCCAAATTTTTAGAGCTGTCAGGACAGAAAAAGAGAACACTTCAATGTCGAAGACAGAAGAAACAACGCTGGCGGACCTGCGGGACCTCGCCCTACCCATATCAACACATTCATCATATGCCACCCTTGAGTAGAGTGTTTGGACCAACAGAGTAATCTCTTCGACTGATAAGGTGAGAGCTGATCAGCGTGACGAAATCCTTCACACAAGTGATGAATTGGAAAAAAGAAAGGTTCATGAAATTCCTGTGTACTCGTAGATACAATCACAAAGACGTCAGGCAGCTTCCTTGTTTGGCTTGCGTTTTTTCTTTTTGAGGGAGCCGGTGGGAGTGGATGATGGCTGTTTTGAGCCAGCTTCGCTGTCTTCGTGGGCCCGCTTGAGTGTCGTGGTCTCTGTCGATTGAAGTGTGGCCCGTATGTCCGGTTGATGCTGCTGAAGCATCTCGGCTGGAGGAAGCGCATCCGGAAACACGACTTTGGGCTCTGACAAAACGGCTCGGTACGTTTTTCGTGTTTCTGTGGTGGAAGAAGTATCTGTCAGCCTGAAGAATCGAATTTGTTGACAGATGAAGACATACCTGCTCGTATGATAAGTGATCTGGGGGTCTTTGTCAATGAATCATGGGCAGCATCTTGTGCAAGTCCTAGGACCGAAATTCTGGAACGGGGGATTAGATCAACACAATGACGATAGAAGAACCAAATTTTCTTACATGTTTCCAATATCTCGTGGTGGCCGTAAATCAGCATCCGACACAACGCCGCTACTGACAATCAATCCTTTTCCTTTTGTAACTCTGACCAATTCTCTGGACGAGGCCCACCAGTTCCGTTTGGCTGAACTACCGCTTTCTGCGGCGTTGGCTTCAGCAAGAACGGGATCGTTCTCTCCTCCTAGGGCTCCAACGTAGTTGATCTCGAACACCGCTCCGTTTTTCAGTGCAGTCCGAATAAGGGTATGTTTCAGGTGAAATGGAAGTCGCGGAAGAGTAAGAGGTAATGAGATGATATGTGAGGTGAGTGGCGAAGGTAGACTGTGTGTGAGGCACGCCAACGAAAATGTGTTGTGCGTGGTTGGGATGAGAGCGATCAAGTCATATCCATTGAACAAGGTGACGTTTGCATTGATCTGAGGAAGGAGTTTATGAAATTAGATTAATTGTCTCTTTACTTGAAAATGATGGTACGAACCAAACCAAAGCCTTTCTCGCTGTCGGAGTCAAGGATGATGTTCAACCTTTTGAGATAGACGACCCCAGGTCGTGGCCGCAAGCGACCGAGAAGGCCATCTAAAACATTTACATGGGTCTTTGGATCGACCCTTTTATTCACGGTCTGCGAGATACCGATGACAGTATATCCTACTTGAGATTGCTCAGCGCTTGATCATCGCACAGCGATTCTAGTACTCACAGTGAACCAACAAATCAATTCTAGCTTCGGTGCTAGAAATTTCGGACGGCGTCCATGTCACTGCTGTATCCTGTTGTGGTTGTTTCCCTTTCTTCGAAACGTTTTGTTTTTGTGATACTTTTTGAATTGGAAAGTTGAGGTCAAAGTACATTTCAAGTTTGTATTTTTGGTTGGAGAGGAGAGCCAGTTGTCACATTTTCTTGGAAAAGGGAGTGACTAATCACGGTCACGAGATCATCTGATTTGTGACTCGTCGTGACGGAATAAAGCGCGGCAGCATTCAACAAACTCTGATTCTACCAAATACCCACTCTATGCGAAACTACTATATGATACCAAACACTTTATAAACCACCTTGACTTACACATCATGACCACTACATATACCGGCTCTCATCTGCGAGAACGGGACCAGATCATTCAGGAGAAACACCAACTTGAAATCAAGAACCTCGAGGGGAAGATCCAGAAGCTTAAATATGCTCTGGACGAAAGCTCGAAGAACGGGTTTGACGCCTCCCACCGCGGGTCATGTCTCGCTCGATCTCTTGGATTCAACGACGTCTACGACGCGCAAGCCGTGATCGACTCTTCGGACCATCCGATCACCTTCCGGGAAGCTCATGACCGTTTGCTAGCCGTTGAGGCCCAGCTCGCAATACAGAAGAGTGAGACCGAGAAGCTTCAGATAAAGCTAGCTCGTGCGGAGGAGAGGGCCAAAACAGCAGAGCAGGAGTCCAGGCGGATTGCGAAAGAAAAATCGTATGTGGCCTGGCATTTACAATCGATATTTTTGTTAATGTTGCCATTTGTTGTCAGTGAGCTGGAGCTACGTTACGATGACATGCTCAGCCAGAAAGAACGCGTAACATCGATATATCGGCTCGATTTGAAGAAATGGAGAGAGGCGTGCAAAGTGAAGACCACTCAAGATAATTGGCGACTCGAATATGAAGACGAGCCTGATATTACGCTGGAGGAGCGAAAGAAGAGGGTTTCACTCATGCAAGACCACAGGAAAATTCTAATGAAAACGAAGCATCGATCAAGCACGACTAGAGGTGCGACTCTATCATATTTAACTTCTGTTCTGTTTTTGAAGTTCTCAGCAGAATCCACCTCGAACTCTCCTCATCTATCCATCCATAGAAATAACGACAAGGAAAATGAGAGGACGCCAACCCCGCTCTTACAGAAACGACGTTTTGGTTCGGAAAATATGCCACCACCATCTCCAGGAAAAGGCATCACAACACCACCACTTCCTCTCCGAAATACCCTGCTGAAGTCTGTTACGAACATGGGGCCGCCTTCGTCTTCGCCTACTGTCTTCCTTACCAATAATCCTTCGACCACCCGCATGCCCTTTACCCTGCCTATGCAACCTATTTCTGATACCATTAAGATAAAGGAGGAGCCAATGTGAGAGCATTGTTCCAAATACGTCTCTGAATATATATTGACCAATGCCCTAGGTCTACACCAAGTCCTCTACATAACAGAGAATCCCCGCATGAGCGAAGCAGTTCTCCAATACCCATGGGACATATACCAAATTCCTCTGATACAGAGGAGGATTCCCAAGGTATTGCGAACTGCTTTTCAAAGGGGTTCATCATATCGATGCTTATTTGTGTTGCTTCTCCCATTAGCTATACCTTTTTTAACCATCGATAAAGTAACGGGAAAACCCGTCGTCTTCAACATGCCAGCACCAACTCCAGCGGCACGACTTAACCGCCAAAATGCGATTGTGAATAACACCACGACACCAGTCCCTTCTCGCCAACCATTTCAACCACCTTCACAAGCAAATTTATCGCTTGGTCAACCTGTACTCAAGAAAACAACAGCGCCTTCGGCTGAAGTGGAACCAGACCAGGAGTCCGGGCGGCCTACCAAAGTCCGGAGGCTCAGCGAGAACAGCCACGAATTCTCTCGGCCCTCTTTCTCCGTGAACAATGAGAGAGAGAGATCCATTTCGCACTCTGCTCCGAGGTTAATCACAACCGCGACTACGGGCAAGGGCAAGGAACGGGAGATACAGGATGTCCCTCCGGCTCCGACGCCGACGCCGCTGACCGCCCGGACTTTTGGAAACGTCGGCCAAAAGACGCTGAGCGATTACTCGGCTTTCAAGGGACGAGGGAGGTACGGCAAAGGTGCTGTAGTGTCCGATCAGTATGTGTTTCTTTCTATCTTTTTTGCCTTTCTCGTTGTCGTCTTCGGTTGCATGTGTTTTTCTTGGCTTGTTTTTTTTTTGGATCACCCTGATTCACTTTTTAACTTTTGATGTTTCTCTTTTTTTAGAACAACGATCAACGCAGAGTATGTCATCAACCCGACCAACAATGCGGGCTTGGACTTTGAGTTTGATGAAGTTGTGAGGAACAAAGATGAGCGAAGGAAGATGGATGCGGGGGATTGTGAATGCTGTCGTGAGGTTGGTCCCTTTTCTCTTTTCTCTTTTCTTTTCTGTTTTTGCATAACGACGTTCTAACCCCATTATGATCCATTTTAAACATAGTATTATGAAGGTGTTGGACCCCTTCCGAGCCGATTAAAACAACCTTTATGGGCTTCCCCCCTGAGCACTCCTACCAAACCCTGTTCTCGACATTCTCATCCGGGACCCTCAACCAAAGATCAAGATCAAGAACAACTCGAACCGGAACCGGAACCTGAGCCTCAACGCCGGCAATCTGAAATCGAGACCCACAAGAAAGCGATCTCGAGGCATCGACACACGTGGGCACGTCCCACCACCCCTCCTGCGTATTGGGATATAGGCTTCCCGAGTACACAGGAGGTTGGGGATATTAATGAGAAGGCGAGGGAGATGCACAAGAGGAAGAAGGAGATTGTTGAGCGGGAGGCGAGGGTTGAGGGGGGCAGGTATCGGAGGAAGTGACCTTGCCATGGTTATGCATATATGTGCCGTATATCGTCTGTGCTCAATGTTTAACTTTATGTTCAATGGGTTGACTCTTCGGCTGCTTTTCGAAGGAGTTTGTCCCTCTCCGACTCTGCCTTTTTTTGTTTTTGCGTTGAGGAGGCGGTTTGATGAAGAAGAAATAGACGATAGCATAATCAAGCAATCGGAGCGGAGTTAGTCGAGTCTATGAGAGGGCATCTATCAATGCTTCAAGATTGCTTGGGCGTACAGAACAAACTTGAAAGGAAAATCATCATCGATACTCGATCAGCCATCAATGCATCATGTCGGCAATGTTCTTGTCCAGATGATTAAGCGCTCACACTGCCAGCAGGCGCTTAGCAAAAATTCTGCCAGATTCATAAGGGCTTGACAGCTTGACAGCTTGAGCTTTGGATTGAATACTTGAACATAAGGACAGGATATGGCAGGATATGGCGGTGGTGATCGAGTGGTGAGTGTGACCGAATTGAAAGAGCGAGCTCGCCCTCTTACGTAACGACCAACACTTTCATCCAAAAACCGCCACACGCGATGAGCATCCTCCTTCGCACCGGCCGCCTTTCGATCAAACGCACATTTTCGAAAATAGAGGCTCTTCGTACAGGCGGATGGAACCTGGACGAAGTTGAGCCTGGAAGCCACAGTGGCCGAGCGAGTTCTGTCACCTCTGCGAACGGCGCGACTGCAAGGGCGATTAAGAGAAAGGTTCCACGTATGGAGCCGTGTTTCATCACAAAACGCTTAGCGATTACACACGAACGCGCGCAGTGGATTAGCGCTGTGCAGGGTGATCCAGAAACAAACAAATTGGTTGTGAGTGTTCTCAGACGGGGCTTGCACACAAGCCTTTGCTCACGCGACGCAGGAGAAGACTCTCATTGAACTCGGCATTGTATCTCGTCAGTTCCACTTGAACAGCCTGGCCAACCTCACGAATCGTACGTAGCTACACCGCTGTGGCCTCTGCCGTGCCTCTGGCTGACCTTCAATCCAAGTCGACCCAATGCTCCACGCTGCTCTCGAGAAATATGCTGCTATTGCTGTCACAGGCACACCACAATCGCTCGATTTTCTCATCGAAAAAGTAAAGCAACAGAATGCGATCTGGCAGGACCACTTCAATAACCACCATGCATATATTCGTCGATTTGATGTGAGGAACCAAGTCCGGCCTCCTCCCAATTGCATTTATGCTAACATGTGTGATAGACATTTGAAGACTCATATACTGGGCTCGAGTATGAGCTTGTTCTTCTCCTTCCTCATCACATTTTTCCAGACGGCATGGACCTCTCCTTCTATCGCCGTGTGGGTGATACCATTCAGTCAAAATTCTACATGGTCGGACCCGACCGCGTCCTACGGGAAACCCCAGGAACCGCTGACTCCCCTCGCCTGCCTCCTTTCACCTTCGACTCGCGTGGACCGGATGCCGTCAACCTCAATCCCTTCCTCGTTATCTTGAATGCCGAAATCAGGTTTCAGCATTGTATCAGAGAGCGTCGTCACACTCGCCTTGCACCTGAGGTGCAGGAGCTCATGCGCAAAACATGCGAGTTGGTGGACGAGATCTACTGGAAACCCGTGGATGTGGAGGTTGATAAGGCACAAGGTAGATTGCGGTCTATCTTAATCGATTCAGAGAAAGGGACTTTCGACTCGTCATCGGTATCCGCTGGTGATCCCGCTGAATCCATGCGGACCATGCCCGGGCTTGGATCTCTCGACAACGAGACCGTCGGGCGTCCTGTTCCTTCTGATCCAGAAATGTTCCATGATTATATGAACTATCTTATGTCGGGCCACGGTTCGTATTATGCCACCTACAGTACAGCAGAGCAGAAATGCAGCAGCACAACTGACCACTCTTTCTCTAGATCTGCCACGAAGCGAGGATGACTATGATCTCATCCAAGAGCTGAACAGTGAACACAGGTCCGTTTCTGACTAGTTGAGCCTTTTCATGTGTGTCATGGAATTTTTTTAGGTGAACGTTCTGTGTAGAGGAGGCAGATGTTCAGGATAGGGTCGGTGCTTGGGTTTGGAATTCGCAAACGGTGTAGTAGCTTTTCGGAACAAAGGTATGGATGTGTGTTTAGATACGATGTCATGTTGGAAATAATAATTAGATCAAACCTTCTACTCAAACATTCGGCAAACTTGAAGGCTCTCGAAACCGGGCTCTGGTGTTGTGGCCCTTCATTTTGGTTTGACGAAGGACGTCCAACCCTGACGCACCGAACACTACTGGATAGAGTAACCTAACCTGCATGGCCGTTTACAGGTGTGGGTGGGTCTGCTTTGCCAAAGTAATTTTTTTAAAAAAAAACTTATCTCAGCGCTTCTGAGTATGTCTTCACAGACGCCCAAACACTTCGTTGGTCGCTTTTTTCGGAACTGGCCAACCTTGGAAGCGCGCATTGCAAAAATAGACAATCCTATTGCAGTCAATAGTCACTATTGTGGACCGATGCCTCAAACTTGTAGTAAAGACTCACAAAACCTGCACGCGTATTCCCATTGTTCAGCAAGTTCCCATTCGTATTTTAATCTGAGGTCCGAGTCTTCTGTTTCCTTCTGTTCTGCTTCCCGTTCCGTTTTGATGCCGATAGATATCAGCAGATGTCGGGAACGTTGGACCTCTGACACCACCGGCATTCGGTAATGAAAATTACGCGGACCGCGCGATGGCAACGTGCTCAAGTACCTGCTCACATTGTTCATTTTTCGATGAAACGTGGATGAAACAAAGACTCTTGTCTTGTCATCTTCACCGGCACACAACCCGAAATACCTGGTAATTGACGCTGACTAGGCTGTATAACAATTCCACCCAACGACTGCATCCATTTGGCAAGTGTAACTGTAACTGGAGCATCTCAATCATCGGAACATACTTTACACGCACGGTGTCGGATGAATCATTGCGCCTATAGTCATCCATGATGCATCATCCATTTTGGCCGTCCAAAATTCCTGCACTTCCATAGCTATTGGGAACGATATAAAGGTTACTATTAATGTTGATTCTATTTTCTAGAGCTTATAAGATCTATCGACAGCCAGGTCTATTTGGGGAGTTTCGAAACCGACCGAACCAGGACCATTGCTCAGAACGTCGGCGTCGGCGATCGCGACTTTTTGGTTGTACATATGGAAGCAGCCCGCGATCTTGAAATAATCTTCAATCACTCATCATAGACATAAGTTTCCCGGGTCCCCGGTTCGGTAATTGCGCTGCGCTCCTCCCAGAAGAAAAATCTCTTTAAAGCGCCCTGGCTAGTCTCGAAA
>JAIFHD010013569.1:0-18362 GCA_019721455.1 Psilocybe mexicana | reverse complement strand
ACCAGCTGCTCCGTCAGCCCTGCCTATATCAGATAAACCCGTCACTCTAAGTTTCAGTAAGGGACCGGTCAAGGTCAATCCATGTATGTGACTTTCCCTTCAAATTTCCTATGACTCGTCAAGTGATACCCAAATTCTAGCAGCAGCACTTCCTTCGCGTCCTATCCAGTAATTACCCTATTTGGTAAATTCTTCCCGATTAGGAAGCACCGCTCTGTTGGGAGACTTGTCAGTTTGCGGAACCCTGTACTCTATGGGTCGATTCTGACGAGCCGTTTTTAATTGTATAAAATTTGACGTCAATTTCTTCTCTTCGTCGCTTCCCAGCAGCCTTGTCTGAAGGACAAAGACCACAAAACCTCAAACATTCGATAAGATAAACATCCATGAGAAATCTCTTTATTTTCTATGAATATCAACGCATTTTGGTCTCCATATCGGATGTGACAATCGTTTGTACTCCGTGTATCCATCGTTTGTGCATGTGTGCTGCCTTTGGTCGTTGTGTAAGATGTTCTCGCAGCACTTTTCAACTTTCAACCTTCAACCATCATCATCACCATCACCATCATCATCACCGCCTCACCACCACTTCATCCTCCCAACTTTTTTCTCCACATCTTCGCATCGATGGGCATCCGCTTCACTATCCACGTTCTAATGCAAGAGGTCCGTCGTGCAAGATACCGGGAGAAAAAGTTGACGACTTCGATCGAAGACGCGTTCGCGGACGATGGAGTGGTAAGGGACATAGTGGGGCAGTTGAAGCCGGAGCATCGCGATGACCCAGCCGTAAATGTGGTCGCCACCAGGTACGTTGTGTCCATTGAATGCTTTGTTTCGTGTCTGACTGTATTAGGGCGATCGCGTCCCGTTCGCAAACGTGTTCTAAACGGCACTTCACGTCGCAAATCTTCTGCGAACGTACCGGCAAGTGGATTGGAGGTCTCCACTCTTTTCCGAGGGGCTCGCACGAAGCGCCCACCTTCAAGCCACGATGGAAAAAGACCGTCTGGGACAGGACTTTCACCGAAACGGCTCAGGTCCACAATCTTAAAGAACTCTAGAATCTCAAAATTTATACCTTGTACGTTCAAATTTTCTCGTTTTGTATTCGTTCATCGACTCATGATAAAATTGTTTAGCTTTTTGAACTTCACGCTCTCTTCTTGATCATGATATCGACGTCCTTCGCTCTCGTTGTATATAGCTGTCCTAATGCTTTGAATGTATGTACATATCTTGCCACAATTAAATTTTCTTGCAAGCAGCGCAGACCCTTGATATTAGTTGAACAAAACACTTGCCGAGCTCTGAATCAACCAGCGTGTTCGACTCGTCGTTGACCTTGACCGGTTCCATCAACAACGCCACTCTTCCTCTTCTCTTCCCCATCACTTGGCTATCGTATAAGAGGGGCTCAGAGGGGGGACCTCATGTAAGAGGAGGCCCAAATGGTGAGTTTAAAATCTGTTTTATATTTTCTTTACTCCTTTTCTTTTTCTCCTACAGATCTCGCAGTTGAGCATTGCTCCTGCTCGTGGCCTGCACCAACGGCACCGCGAATCTGCACCACCCATGTCACCCATCCACCACACCCATCCATCGCCCATCCACCACACCCATCCACCACACCCATCCACCATAACAACTGGCTAGCCCGATCCGCCAAGGCCACCACCGCTGTTCTTCATGACGGAGAGCTCGGTTTCGAACGCGACCACGACGTCCAGGACATGGGACCTCCACAATCCCTCGGTCGACCCCACCTACTGCTGGCCTTGACACCGGAGAGCGAGTTGAACTCGTTCTCCGTTGTTTTGAACGTACCCGCGGCGCCGAAGGCGAGAAAACGGTTTGTTCTCCGTCGTGTGGCTCCGCGACGACCCAACGCCGGCCTCAACGACGACGACGTTGTGTCGTTTCACCACGACCACCCATCGTCGGCGTTGACGACGGAGAGCGAGTTTTGAGCTCGCTCTCCTCATCCTTCTTTCTGCGCACTGTCCATAACGACGGAGATCGAGCATCTGCTCGATCTCCTTGTTCTTCTTTGCTCCACCACCGACCTTGGGTGTTGACGACGGAGAGCTCGATCTCCATTTTTCCCTCTCCGTGGCCACCCAACGCGGTCTGTAATGAAGGAGAGCGTGCCTCTCGTTCTCCTTTATTCTTTCCACCCACCGCCTACAATGACGGAGGTCGAGCAAATGCTCGACCTCTCTTTTCGCCACTACCCGCCACCATCCATAAACACGGAGAACGAGCTTCGAAAGCTCGTTTTCCTTGTTGTTTCCTAGATAGTCCTTTCATTACTTAATTAGTACTTATATATAACAATGAATAAATGTTTTTAATCAATTTCGTATATGTGAGATGTCAGAGAATTAAACTGTGGTGCGTATTTTGGATTCCGTTTTTGGAAATGATTTCCGAATTGAGCAAAGCGGCACCGATGTATTATTGATTACGAAATAATAGATGATAACAATAATAAATAAATTCTGAGTTCTAATTCTATGTCCATTTTCGATTTCGATTTCATCAACGTTTCATCAACGTTTCATCAATGACAACATTTTGAAAATCAGACGGTGTGAAAGCTTGATCGCATTGAAAGCGACATTCAAAATTTCATCAAGAAATCATCAGTAGATGAAAGGTAAATGATTTTATTAAATTCATCAACTACATTATCGTTGATTATACATTTGATGATATATGTAAATGCCCCCAGTGTCTAGGGTTCTAAATATTTTCCAGAATTATGGTTATTTTTCCAGAATTTTAGAGGGCCATTTTTGGGTGCAATTTGAGTGATGTTCTAGCTGTGGCTATGCAAATAGATGTGTTTTGCTTATATCAGCACCACTTTTGACTTCTCTGTTTAGAAAAAAAAACAGTCCAGGGTTTTAAATATTTTTCTGATTTATCATGATTTTTTCGGAATTTTTGGAGCTCTTCTTTATACAAATATAGAAACTCAGCCCAAAATGGAAATTTTTGAGTTAACTTTTGATCGTGGATCGATCGGTGGGCCTACCTGTTGGCCCCTCGATCGATCCTCGATCATGGAAAGCTTTTTTTGTTACTATTAATATTATGATAAGTCAAATTAATAGTAAATTTAATATAAACTCCAATTTATATCATAAAAATACAAAATAAATTGCAAAAAAAGGCCAAATGCTTAGTCATCCCACCAATTAACAATCTTATGAATATATTTGGACAAATAGTCCAGAAATCAATATAAACTCCATAAAAACTGTGCTTCTTCAGTAAAAAATACAAAATAAATTTCAAAAAAATAAATTTATTCAGTCAGCTCCAACATCACTACCCAAAGGCATGCATATTAATAATTCAACCAAAATCCCTCAAAAATCTATTCAAAAATGTTGTTTATATACTAAAAATCCCAAAAAGAATTCTAAAAAAATATACAATGTTTAGTGATTTCTTACACTTATTAAAAAAATACAATTAAATACTATTGCCTTTTTACTTGCCAAAAAAATAACTTGAAATAATGCAAAAATTGTTTAGATTCAGGACAAATTTGTGTATAATATAATAGTGCCATGCAACTTTTTTTTAAAAAAAAATAAAAGACTCGTACTTGCCAGGCTTTAGCAATGGCCACTAACACAAGTAAATTTAGTTGGTTCACATAGATTTGCCCAAGAAACAGGTCAGACTTTGACTCAATTCTATTCGGATGATACAATTAAAATCAACAATAAAACAAAGGAATCTGAAAATGCAAATAAGACTTTTAAAATCAGTGAAATTTCAGATAAAATGCAAAAAGAACTATGGGAACAACCTGCAGCCACCACAGATAAACATATAGCTGGCAAATTAGAGTTATGTATTGGAATGCCAGTCATGATAAGACATAATTTTGCCACTGAATTATGTATTACCAAAGGTCAAGAAGGTTTTGTAGTAGGATGGCAAACTAGGATAGGTACTAGAAAACAACTCTGCCTTGATACTCTCTTTGTTCAGCTTAAAAACCCCCCAACTAATGTTAAATTTAACGGACTTCCTGATAATGTGGTGCCAATACCAACCACATCCAATGCACTTAAGTGTGCTTTGCCTTGTAGTACTACTCCATTATATATTACACGAACACAAGTTGAAATTTTATTAAATTTTGCAATGACTGATTTTGCATCTCAAGAAAAAACAAGGCCTAATAATCCTGTAGATTTGAATAACTTATCATCTCATCAAGCATATTATACTGCATTATCAAGAAGCTCTACAGCATCAGGAACAGTAATTTTACAAGGCTTTGATGTGAAGCAAATCACAGGTGGTGCTTCTGGAGCACTAAGACAAGAATTCAGGGAGATTGAAATGCTGGATGAGATAACAAGACTTAACTATAATGAAAAATTGCATGCTACAGTGATAGGCGAAACTCGCAAGGATCTAATTGGTTCTTTTAGAAAGTGGAAAGGTGATAGTTATATACCCACTCATGTTCACCAGGCTATAAGATGGAATAAACGTGATCCTTTTGTACTATCTAAATCTATTGAACAATATGATTCATTACATGTATCCAAAACTCATATAAATGTAGTGGAACATAAAAATGTAGTAGAACATAAAAATAATGATGAAGCCAAAAATGCTGAGAATAATAAAAAAAGAAAACACAGACAATCTTTGAGTGATGATGATATGAATAAGAGATCAGTAAAAAAGACAAAAACATATAATTTTGAGAACACATATGACAACACATTATTAACACCTAAAGGCATAATTTGGAGCAATAACAGCTGTGGCTATGATGCCTTCTTTGTAATAATGTATAATATATGGTCAGAAGATATTAACAGATGGTCTGATCAATTCCATCAATACAATAATATTTCTTTGAATGTAATGACAAATGGTTTCAAACAGATGTTATCAGGTGATAAATCTTTTGAAGAAGTAAGGGATGTATTTTGATATCACTTGCAAACAGTGGATAGTTCAGGTTTCAGATTTGGTAGATATATATCATTGGATCAATTATTGACAAATGTGACTACAACTTGTACCAATATAAGAACATTATGGAATGAGTGCATGAAAGGTCATACATATTATAATGCATCAGATAATAGTTTATATCTTTATGCAGGTGCTCATCATTATAAATCAATAAATAAAATAACATTGATAACAGTAAAATCAAAGCCTAAGCAGTAAGAAGTCTAGCAGCTAATCCAAGCAGAAAGCAGAGAGATTCCAATACATTTAGAGCATTCAAAAAGCTGTTGTTGGTCTCATAGCAGAAAAACAACTGTGTTACTCCCTTCAAAAACCCTCAACTTTTATATAGCTTAATACTGAGGTGTTGTGTTTTGTATTTGTGGTTTTGGTGTTTGATTTTAGGTCTTTTTAGTCTTATACTAACTACTTCATTTCATTGACCTCTTGGGCAATGCACAGCCACCCTTAAGGGCAACACAACTGTTAAGCCAACATGCCCCCAGACTGGCAAAGATGTCTCCTTATAACATTCTCTTCCGTTTTTTAATTGAGCTTTGTGTGCAAATAGCAAAGTCTGTACTAATTGTTGGTGTGTAGTTGGTACTAAGGCATGTGACATGATCATGGTCTCTACTCTTCACTGGTAGTAAGTACCTTACAGCTTGAACTTTGGTCTGTGGAATTCCAACATCACATGACCTCTGTTTTGTTTGGTTGCATCTATCAGGCCTGGACAGCAACCTAATCCTGGTCTGTAAGTGGTTTTAACTCTTTGGTTTTATGTGTCTCAAAACACACTGAGGCTCTGGCCCTGATGAGTGACCTGGCTGGTCCGGGTCAACACCTTCTCAATCGCTTCCCTGACCGTGTTCACTGGGACAATTGGAAGAAACCCACCCCACTCCTCCATACTGACCTAGAAATTGCAGAAGCCCTTGCCAAAGGGGAACCTCACTTGGACACTGTCTTCCAGCAATGGCACAGCAGCAACAAGATCATCAGGGCAACAGACAGGAGTCTCTTGCTCTCAGGAAAGTACCAGGCCTTGTCATCTGGTCTTCTACTTAATGGCCACAGGAAAAAGCCTGTTTGGGTAGGTGCTTGGGTCGCAGGTGATGTTACTGTGAACAATGCAGAGCTTTATGCCATCTGAGTGACTATACTCAAAGCTCTAGAGCCTGGAGAAAAGTCACTTGTTATTTTTCAGAGATGCACTGCACTCTGTGAGGAGGGCACTGAATCCGAACTTTCACTCCAGCCAAGGCCACTCAATTGCAGTGTGCTCAGCCCTCATTCCTTGGTTTGAGGCTGACCTAGACCATGTCCTTTTTTTTGTGTATGCTCCTGCTTCTTTGAGGGGGGGTATTCACAATGATGCTCATGAATCTGCCATGGCAGTCCATGCCTTCAAGCCTCAGGGCCCTTCCTGCAGCTTTCTTACCCACACTTTCTTACCTGCATGTTCGATGCCATCCAAAAGGCCATCAACATGAAATGTGACAATTGTTGGAGGCAGACCTTTGACGATCCTGCTTATTCAGGGTGCAATTTCCTGCACCTCCAAGGGCATGCTTGTGATGCCTTGCGACATTCCAAGGGTGATTGGTTGACAAATTGGTCATGGTTTGCACAAGGGGACAATTGCGACGTGACCACCCTCTATGCTTGCATAGTTTGGTGCATCACCTGCCATGCTCCAATCAGGGAGTATTACTCTTGGCTCAACATTAATGCAAGGCTAAAATGCTGCTGCGGTCGTAGGTCTGTTGAGACCCGTGATCATATCTTCCACTGCTGTCAAGCATACAAGCCCCTGGGGGCAGGATGGTGCAGGTGGAATCTTTTTTTTTTTTTTTTTTTTTTTTTTTTAAATCAACAATTTATATACCGGTGCACAGTGGCAGTCCGGTCGCACTATCTACAACAAACGCAATAAACTAAATTACTGGCTGTTCGCTGACAAACGCAGAGGTGGGGAGCTGGACCCCCGAGGAGAGTTTGAATGTGAAGAACCCCGAACTCGCTGAAGCGAGAAGTGAAGGGTCTGACAGGCCGCCCGCACACTCGTTAGAGGTGGGAAGCAGCAGTAAAATGGGCAGGTCACGAACAGCACCTGTGACCAAAGTCGAGGCCTGGTTGCTAACATCGCCAAGTAGGCAAATCTGAGCCAGAGCTCGGAACAACTGGACAGTCTGAGGGAACGTCGCACCTAATGGTTTTCTCATTATGCCAAAGATCCCATCTAAGGGCCAGGTGGTGACTAAACGCAAAAGCTCCCACCCGATGTAAGGGCTTTTACTGAGTCTTCCCAGCAACAGAATGATGTTAATTCGCTGTAAATGCCCTCAAAAGGATGATAAGCCAAGACCGAAGCCAAGGCTCCCCTGAAGGAAGTACTAGCTGTTCAAAGGCCAGCCGAAGCCAGCCACCCAGACACACAGATGCAAAGTGCGACTATTGACCCCAAACTTGAGAGCCAGCCAGCCCAAACCCCATAGCAGCTATGGGGAAGTGCACAGTCACCCCACCCCAGCGGGGGGGGCTATCGAAGGCAAACACAAGAGGGTTCTCCAACAAAAAGTCAATGAGATGGTGCGCCGAAGTGGGGGTGAACATCCTGCGGTGGCCCTCAGGGGGCTTGTATGCCCTACGACATGGAAGATGTGGTTGCAGGTTTCAACTGACCTACAACTGCAGCGGCATCATCTGCTTCTTTCACTTGTACCGTCACGTAACACCGTGGGAACTGCCAGCTCACCATCTTCATTGTCGTCCACAGCCCGTGCCGTTACACAGCTCGTCTCAGACAGCACAACACTGCCTCTCAGCAGCGATCAGCATACGAAATGCCACTGAAATCATCTCAAGAGCCCCACGGACGGCCGAGACCATCTGCTCGGGGTCAGACAGTCGACCTACCATCCCCCTCACCTTCCAGCAACCCTCTTGCACCCTCCTCGCCAGCGGTCTCCACTGCAAGGAGTGTGTACGCTCAGAACCCAGTCCTAGGTGCTCCTAGGCCGAGGTCCACCCACTCCAGTCGATCTCAATCACGTACTCGGAGTGTTACTCCCACACCGCCTTCTGGTGGTCCCAGCAGGGAGATGTCTGTCAACTCTAATGTTGGCAATGTCCCCCAGGCTACATTTGAAGCCAGAGCCGTCACCTTACTCGAAGGGTCCTCGGAGGAGGATATGGAGACAGATGCTGAAGTGGCTGCAACCTCGCTTTGCAACATCGCCAGGTGGTTAGCCCTTCGGGGCAACAGCCTAGGTGATATTGACTCTGACACAGCAGGCGACCTAGCATTCCAAATGTCAGAGATAGCCAGAGCTGCATTTGTGACCACCGTTGGGTGGTTTAACGTTGGACATGGCGACACTCGCCCGTTGTGTGAGGTGATCACCAACGTGGCAGTGACTGAGGAGCAGACAGTGCGGGCACCTGCTGTTGCTCCCCAGCCAGTTTTCTCTCCCCCACAGGCAGGCCCATCTTCGGGCGGCATGCATGTGGATGACAAGGGGTTCATTCCTGTCGATCGCAAGGGTAAGGGCAAGGCGAAAGCCCGTCCATCCCTCCTCCCCGGCAACAGGCCAAGAAGGCCGTTGTACCGTATCAGAGGCCGCTTCCCCAGCATCTGCCTCCCATCCCGCCTGCCCACACCCGCCCGGGTCGCTCCTATGTGACCAGGGCAGCGTTGGCAGCCCCCCATCCTCAACCGCAGCCTTCCAAAACTGCGGCCCCTGTCGCATCATCATCTTCGCGCCCTGCGAAGAAGACACCTGCTTATACTGCCAAGGGACCGTCCTGCAAAGGGGTCCTCATTATGCCGCCCCAGGGAGTCTCTGTGGGGCAGCTCAATCTCGGAGACCTCTGTCTTGAGGTAGCCCGACACGCAAGGCAAATGAAGCTTTGGACTCGTGTGCTTTCCGCATACCTGGCGTACAATGGTATCCATCTCGATACCAACATCCCTCCCACCGACAGTGACCTGGAGCAAATTCAGGGATCTGTTCAGGCCTGGTTCCACCGTCAGGACATCCATGATGTCTGGGTGGGTCTCCCCACGTCCAAGTCATTCCTCCGACTTGTTGACGTTCCCGTCTATCAAGCCTGCTGTAGTGCAAACAATGAGCAGCTGTTTACCACCCAGGACGAGATCCAGAATGCCTTGTTTGCCTCGGCACTCTGGAACTCGGACTCTCATCGTCTGGCCGGCCCTATTAGGCTGGTCAAATACTCGCATGCCAGCACTGAGGGCATTGCATACTTCGACATCTGGGATTCCCAGACCGGCCATCATGCCTGTGCTCTTGTCAACTGTATGATTATGTTCAGGGGTAAAACCTTGTTCATCCGTGCGGCCTCCAGGAATATGGGTGTTCCCTGCTGCGAACGCTGCTACCGTTGGGGTCACCCGACGAATGCGTGTGTTGCGAAGGCACCTCGGTGCCCCTGCTGCTCTGGCCCTCACAAGCTCGAGGAGCACTGTGATGTGGCCTCGTGCTGCCGCGGAAACTCCAAGGTCACCCCCGCCATCCTGCCCACTCCGGCGGGGCAGGAGTGCCCCCACCCTTCCAAGTGCCTCAACTAGGCAAATGCACGGGTTGGCCCTACTCGCGCGGGTTACGGGTACGGGTATGTGTGGGTACGGGTACGGGTATGGCTTTGGGCACCCGGCACCCGGAGATATCCGTCGGCATAATAACTCAATTTTTAAGTATAATTATTTAATATTTTAACAATAGAACTATACAACTTTAAGCCACAACAAAAAATCAAGAGTGTCTGCTCAGCAGACACGCCATTTCCCCATTCGTGGTGATGGACGACGACACCGTGAAGGGAAAAAAATCGAACAAGGCGTCGGTAATCGAGATCTCTGATGGCGATGATGACGATGACTCCAATACATCCGAGAAAGAGACCCCCGAGGCACCTGATGAAGAGACGCCGGAGGATGAACTTGGTGAGTGAAAGATTCTAAAGTGAAAGACGTATATTAATTAGATCACAGAACGTTTGATGAAAGGATGGAACGCACCCATTTATGCCTTTTTCCACCCTGTTCCCACCATTGGTCATGATCAAGGCCGTCGCTACCACGAGTTTGAATGCTTTGCAAAAAGCTGTAACCGAAAAATTCGCCGATATTTAGACAAGAAGGATGTTGGTTCAACGAGCAACTTACACAAGCATGCAAAGATCTGTTGGGGTGTGGAAACAGTCCAGGCGGCAATGGGTGTTAGAACAGTGAAGGAGGCACGAGAGGTTCTGTCTAAATCAAAGGATGGGTCAATTGCAGCTGCGTTCGCACTCAAAGGGAAGGGAAAGGTTACGTACTCACATCGACAGCATACAAAATCTCAGACACGGTGAGCTAGTCCCTATGTATCTTTTCACATCTCTGTATACTAACCCGGTGATAATAGTGCTGAGATTGTTCGATGGGTATCTGAAAACGTACGACCGTTTAGCATTGTTAAGGATCGAGGATTCAATAGTCTCATGAAGACCGGAAGACCTGAATATTACATACCATCTCCGTCTACTGTTTCCCGTGACGTTTGGGTTGTTTTTGCGAGGACAAGGCAACGTATCGCAGCGATGCTAAGGGCAAGTTAATACTTTATCAATGTGTGATGGTAATTAACAGACAAACCAACAGAAGCATGAGGGAAAGCTCCACTTCGCGACCGACACATGGACTTCTCCAAACCATCGGGCATTCATCGCAGTCACTGTACACTTTGAGATAAAAGGAGAGCCTATTTGTATGATTCTAGATGTCGTGGAAGTCGCAAAGGTGAGCAGGCACAGAGAATTATGCATTCTAATTTGAAAACTCACGATTCATAGTCACACAGTGGGGTCAACCTTGCCGCCGCGTTTGCGGAAATCATCAATGAGTTTGGGCTTTCGGAAAAGGTTAGTGAAGCAGACCTGCGAATGTGTTTGTCCACTGACCTTTGGCACCAGATAATGAGCATCACCTGCGATAATGCGTCCAACAACGATGTCATGATCGAAGAACTTGCAGAGCTCCTCCCTGGGTTTTCAGTCGTTAACCACACACGGTGTTTTCTTCATGTCAATAATCTAGTCGCACGTTCGGTTGTCCGGCAGTTTGATATCCCAAAAGGAGCACAGACCGAGTCCCAAAACGAGGACCCTGCTGAGCGAGAACTTCGTGAACTTGCCGAGGACATTAATGAGGAAGATGTTCGTACCCGAGAGGCGTTGCTGAAGGACATGGGTGCCGAGGAGATGGAAAATGATGATCTCATTGAGGGTTGGGTCGACGAAATGGCTGCCTTATCACAGAGCGAACGTATTGCTCTTCAAAAGAGTGTCCAGCCGGTGCGGAAAATGCTTGTGAAGGTGAGCTTTATCCTATTAGATGAAGGGAGTCAACATACTGAAAGAAAATACATTAGATTCGAAAACTCGCCTTCAAAACCATAAATTCCACGACACTCCTATTCTCCCAGCATGGCAGAAATGCCTGAAGGATCTTCAAATGACCCCTCGATTAATTCCTCGTGATGTCCAGACAAGGTGGAATTCCACGTACGATATGCTGGTGTTCGCGCTTGAGCACCGGGCTGCAATCGATGTCTTCAGTGCTGACCGAAATAATGATCTTCATCAATATGAATTGGATGAGGAGGAATGGAAATTGGTGAAGGAGCTGGTCGAGGTCTTACAAGTAAGCTTCACTTCTTTTCGATTCCGTGGATTGATTTGTAATCGCATCTATGTTTAGCTGCTCAAACATGCCACTCTCTTCTTCTCTCGTTCAATGCCTAACCTTGCTCACGTTATTCCAATCATGGATATAATCAGCGACCGGCTCACTGCTAAGGCCAACGACCCCTCTCTCTCGCTAGCAATCCATGCTTCAATTGGTCTCGCCAAAAAGACTCTTAACCGATACTATTCACGAACAGATGATGCTGAGTCGTATCGTATCGCAATGAGTGAGTCTTCCATGAACTTTCTTTCTTCCTATCTAATGCACGTCATATTTAGTTCTTCACCCTCAATACAAGCTACAGTACTTCAAGGATTCAGAGTGGCAGCCAGAATGGATCCAAACTGCTGAAGAAATGCTACGTACTCAATATGAGTCCAACTATCGACAGAACTTTTCGGCAGGTACTCAATCACAGTCTGGTGATAAATCTCCGTCCCCACCTGGTCCACCTGGAGAGCCTTCGGTATGTCTTACTCTTATTTTTCCGTTGATATCACTAAACAAAGCAATTGTGTTAGCATTCATTCCGTAAGGCGGCTTCCAGCAAGGAGCCCAACATCTTTGACAAACTTCTGAGCAAGAGCGCTGGCGAAACCGTTCACGATTCACGCGACGAACTCGACAGATACCTCGCAACTGAAACTGAGGTTGTGGATGATCCTCTTATGTGGTAGTCTGAACGTCGCAAAATGTATCCTGCCCTGTCGAGAATGGCCTTGGATTACTTGAGTATACCAGGTACGTACTGCCCGCTAATATATCAAATGTTCTACACTAACCACAAGCACTGTAAAGCCACGTCCGTTGACGTTGAACGTGTTTTCAGCCGAGGCCGTCTTATCCTCTCACATATCCGAAGCCGACTTTCTGCTCAGTCTACACGCGCACTTCTTTGTCTCGGAAGCTAGAGCCTGGCAGGTCATATCAAGAGCTCGGATTTAGATGCAGCCACCAACATGCCCGACATCAATAAGGAGGAAGAGTTGGAGGAGGGATGGGATAGAATTCTACTTAGTTAGCTTGTTCATCTTCTGTGGAATTACTATCATTTGATTTTTTTTTGTTAATTGACGCAAAATCAATGCAAACTGAAAGAAAAAGAAAGTGTGTACCAATGAGATTCAACCAACGAAAGCGAGAAGAGGCATAATCCGCTCATTTTGCCTCGTGAAGTCAAGGCCACCACCAAATGGCAGGGCAATGGAACATGCACGAGGGTGAAAGAGGTGGACAAGAGGCGATGGAAATGGCAGGCTTGCAGTGCCATCGAATGTTGGGCGCGGGCAACCAAAGCCCTACAAGACACTTGAGATGAACCAGGAGTTCGATCTTGCCGTCGTGCAGATGTGGGTGGGCAAGTCAAACTTCCGTTTGACTTGCCCCGCCGACATCATAGACAACAGAGTCGAACGGAAGTTCGACTCCGGCTTGGTGGCAAGAGCAATGACGTTGCGAACATCATCACTAGCCTCAAACGACGATACGACGTCGTTGAACCTCCCATGATTGAGGCATAGGGTGGTTGTGGTCTGTCGACAGGCGTGTCAGACCACCTAGTCCCAGTGTCCTGCCGTGCCGGACAAGTCCTAGGTAGGTGGTGGTGTACAGAAGCCGGGGGCAGTCGGGATGGATGGTGGTTATTGGTGGCTTAAACGTCACCAGGAAGTCCCTAAAAAAGAAAGAAACAAGAGGAAAAAGTTAGTAGAACAACATTGATAGAAAACAAAGCGTACACATGGGTCTCCCACTACCATGGGTCTCCCCTTGTTGTTCTGTGCCCCTCTTTGTGGCCCATCGTCGGTGTAACGGAGCTATTGGCGGGTGGCGAGCGATGTACATGAGTGGCTGGAACGTTCTGTGTGCAACAAGGGGAAAGCGAGGGATAGAGGAGGAGGGAGGAGGGTGAGAAGGCCGCCAGAGAGCGACGACGCGGCAAACCCGGCGGAACCCGAAACCCGCCAAGAACCCGTAGACCCGTCATGTGACATACCCGCGGGCCGGCGGGTACGGGTCGCCGCGGGTAAGGATACGGGTAGCGCTCGAGGTACCCGAGGGTTACCCGTGCATTTGCCTAGCCTCAACTGTGGAGGGCCTCATGGTGCTCATGAGCGGGCTTGCCCGTTCTGGTGCCATAGGTTCAACAAGGAGTGGTATTTGAAACGCTATGGTCAGGTATGTGAGCGTGCAGCTCGTTGTCGGTCCTCACTCACCAACCCTTGCTTAGAATGAATAGGGAAACTGAACATTCTAGTAGAGAGTTAGTAGTCATTACTTACAATGCAGGGCGCTCAGCCCCTAGTGTAGAAGTATTTCTCAATGACGATTCTCTCGAAGTCGACATTCTGTTTGTGCAGGAACCTCCTTGGAGGCATGTAAGAATGGCCCCCTCTACTAAGAGTAAAGAGGGTGAAGAAGTTGTTGGAGTGCCGTTGAATCCTAATTGGATTCCGATGCTCCCTTGCATCCCGTCAGACGAACGCCTGCGCTGTATGGCCTACATGTCAAACAGAATGGCCAAGTTCAGGCCCTTTATGTGGTTGGACATTATTGCTGACTGCAATATGCTGCTCATGTCCCTCTTTGCAGATGGGCATTCATACTCATTTTTAGGTGTCTACAACGATGCCAATAACACTTCAGGCTGGAACGGGTGCCTACAGGCAGGGGCCAACCCACGTTCCACGCAATGAGAATCTTGATCCATCGGTGATAGATCTCATATTTGTCCCTCCCGATCAGGTCTTATCTTCGATAGGATTGATCGAGATCGGACTCCGTGGCGATTCAGATCACAACCCGATCTTCACCTGTATCTCAATTGACTCAGACCCGAAAGGGCCTCCGAAACGGTCTATTCCTGCAGAACGAGAGGTCACGTTTACGGACCTGATCCTCGAGTTCGTCTTGCAGCACCCTCTACTCGAGGCGGCTTATGCCGGCCCATTGGAGACCTCTGACGCTATTGACGAAAGCCTTGGTGTAATCGTTGATGCGGTCAATCGCTCGTGGATGACGCACTCCAGACCCGTCTCCATAACCCGACGATCGCATCCGTGGTGGGACAAGTCCTGCTCGGAGGCCATCCAGGCCTTTTGTGATTCTCGTGACTGCGAGGACTGGAAACGCTACCAGAAAGTCATCTGTGTAGCAAAATGCAAGCATTTCAAGAACAAAATCGAGATTGCTGTTAAAACTAAGCACATGTGGGATCTCATGTCTTGGATCCAGCAGCACAAACTCCTGCCGGTCGAGGCCATTCAGTGGAATGGTTGGGCCTGCCACAATTTGCCTGACCTGTGGAGCACTCTCCATGGTCAGTACAACTTTGCAGCTGATAGGCCGTATGATATCTTGGACTTCAATAAGCTCCTGGACATGCCTGTCCGTGAGTGGGTCCTTTTTTCTGAGTTGGAACTCAAGGAGGCTCTCTCCAAGTGCTCTAATTCCTCTTCTCCAGGCCCTGATCATCTGGGCTGGGTTCACTTGAAGGCTCTTGTAGCTTTTTTTTTTTTTTTTTTTTTAAATCAACAATTTATATACCGGTGTGCGGTGGCAGTCCGGTTGCACTATCTATGACAAACGCTGTAACTAAATACATGCCACTCGCCGACAAACACAGAGGTGGGGAGCTGGACCCCTGAGGAAGTTTGAATGAGATGAGCCCCGAACTCGACGAGTCAAGAAACGAAGGGCACGACAGGCTGCCCGCACACTCGTTAGAGGTGGGAAGCAGCAGAAACATGGGCAGGTCATGAACAGCATCACTGCCAAAGCAGGATCTGGTTGCCAACGTCGCCAAGTAGGCAAATCCGAGCTCTGGCTCGGAACGACCGGACAGTCCGAGGGAACGTCGCACCTGATGGTTTTTCAGGGGCACCAAAGCTACCATCTAAGGGCCAGGTGGTGATTATATGCCGAAGCTCCCACCCAGGTGTAAGGGCTTTTACTGAGTCTTCCCGCTGATGGATTGACATCAATTTGCCGTAAACACCCTCGAAAGGACGATAAACCAAGGCCCAAGGGCCAAGGCTCCCCCGAAGGAAGTACTAGCCGTTCAAAGGCCGGTCAGCCAAAGCCAACCAGCCACCCAAACACACGGACCCAAAGTGCAGACTATTGACCATGGCCTTGAGAGCCAGCCGGCCCAAACCCCATAGCAGCTATGGGGAAGTGCACAGTCACCCCACCCCAGCGGGTGGGGCATCGAAGGCGAACGCAAGTGGGTTCTCCAACAAGAAATCTACAAGATGATGCACCGAAGTGGGGGTGAACATCCCGCAGCAGCCCTCAGGGGGCTTGTATGCTCGACGGCAATGGAAGATATGGTCGCGGGTCTCAACAGGCCTGTGACTGCAGCGGCATTTCAGCCTTGCGTCAATGTCGAACTGAGAGTAATACTCTCTGATCGGAGCATGGCAGGTAATACACCTAACCATGCGTGCATAGAGGGCTGATCGGTCAACGAATTGGTTACGGTTTGCATAAGGGGACAATCGCGATGCGACCGCCCTCTATGTTCGCATGGTTAGGTGTATCACCTGCCATGCCCCGATTGGAGAGTACTACTCTCGGTTTGACATTGATGCAAGGCTGAAATGCCGCTGCGGTCGTAGGCCTGTAGAGACCTGTGATCATATCTTCCACTGCTGTCGAGCGTACAAGCCCCCAGAGGGCTGCCGTGGGATGTTCACCCCTACTTCGGTGCATCATCTTGTCGATTTCTTGTTGGAGAACCCCCTTGCATTCGCCTTCAATGCCCCCCCCGCTGGGGTGGGGTGACTGTGCACTTCCCCATAGCCACTATGGGGTTTGGGCCGACTGGCTCTCAAGCCAGGGGTCAATAGTTTGCACTTTGGGTCCGTGTGTCTGGGTGGCTGGCTGGCCTTGGCTGGCTGGCCTTTGAATGGCTAGTACTTCCTTCGGGGGAGTCTTGGCTTTCGGGCCTTGGCTTATCGTCCTTTCGAGGGCGTTTACAGCGAATTAATGTCAATCTGTCGGCAGGAAGACTCAGTAAAAGCCCTTACACCCGGGTGGGAGCTTAGGCTATTAATCACCACCTGGCCCTTAGATGGTAGCTTCGGCGCCACTGTAAAACCATCAGGTGCAATGTTCCCTCGGGCTGTCTAGTCGTTCCAAGCTCTGGCTTGGATTTGCCTACTTGGCGAGGTTGGCAACCAGGTCCTGCTTTGGCAGAGATGCTGTTCGTGACCCACCCATGTTACTGCCGCTTCCCACCTCTAACGAGTGTGCGGGCGGCCTGCTGTGCCCTTCGCTTCTCAATTCGTCGGGTTTGGGGCTCATCTCATTCAAACTTTCCTCAGGGGTCCAGCTCCTCACCTCTGCGTTTGTCGGTGAGTGGCATGTATTTAGTTACAGCGTTTGTCGTAGATAGTGCGACCGGACTGCCACCGCACACCAGTATATAAATTGTTGATTTAAAAATAAAAATAAAAATAAAATGTGTGCATAGAGGGCGGTCGCATCACGATCGTCCCCTTGTGCAAACTGTAACCAATTTGTCGACCGATCGGCCTTCAAATGTGGTCGCAGGGCATCACCAGCATGCCCTTGGAGGTGCAAGAAATTGCTACCTGGATAAGCGGGATTGTCGAAGGTCTGTCTCCAACGATTGTCACGTTTCACATCAATGGCCTTACGGACGGCATCGAAGGTGCGGGTAAGAAAGCGGCAGGAGGGACCCTGAGGCTTGAAGGCATGGACTGCCATGGCAGATTCATGAGCATCATTGTGAATACCCCCCCTCAAAGAAGCAGGAGCATACACAAAAAAAAGGACATGGTCTAGGTCAGCCTCAAACCAAGGAATAAGGGCTGAGCACACCGCAATTGAGTGGCCCTGGCCGGAGTGGAAGTTCGGATTCAAGGCCCTCCTCGCAGAGTGCATTGCATCTGTGAAAATGACAAGTGACTTCGCTCCAAGCTCAAGAGCTTTGAGTATAGTCACTCGGATGGCGTAGAGCTCCGCGTCGTTTGCAGTAGCGTCGCCTGCAACCCAGGCACCTGCCCAGATGGGCTTTTTCCTGTGGCCGTTAAGTAAAAGACCCGACGAAGACGCCTGGTACTTCCCCAAAAGCGATAGAAGGCTCTTGTAGCAGCCCCTGGCTTCTGCAAGATCTTTTTGCAGATCGCAAATGCCTGCCTCACAGTGGGTCATTGGCCTTCCCACTTTAAGGAGTCTACCTCGGTTATCATTCTGAAACTGGGCAAGGCTTTGTACTCCACGCCCAAGTCGTTCCGGCCAATTGTGCTGCTAAACACTTTGGGCAAACCTTTGGGCAAACTGGTTGAGAAGATGCTCTCCAACTGAATTCAGTTCGATGCGGTTACTTGCGACATATTTCATCCGAACCAGGTTGGTGGCATCTGACAACGTTCAACAGAAGACGCTGGGCTCATCCTCACCCACATTGTGCAGGCAGGATGGGCTCAAGGGTTGAAGATGTTGGAATTCCACAACTTAGTGAATAGGTAGTAAGGTTAACACCTTAACCGCACACAATGCTTAGTTGCACACACTAATGTGATTTGTAGTCAAAAAGTATAAAACACGTTTATAAGCCCAAATAACCAAGTCTAGTGTC
>JAIFHD010013553.1:0-32351 GCA_019721455.1 Psilocybe mexicana | reverse complement strand
GGAAACGAAAACCGCGATCGCGGAAAGGCGGCCAGGCGAGCAGAGGGCGAGGTCACCACGCCCGTGTGACCGTGACGTCACACGGGTCCCCATCAGCCTAAAAAGGGCAGGTCCCCAGTCACGTGTAGGGCCCCACGGCCCCAAACGCTCTAGATACATCATAAGCAATGCCTACATTGCCTGTCAATGTATTTTGGGAAGCAGTGTAAGGCTATGCGGCGTCAAATTTCCCCTGATGTCGTGGTGCCTACAGCTTCAGTCTAAGGCTCTGGCTTTGAATTTGAGCCTGCCAATTTTCACCGTTCTTGAAACAGGAAGAACACCTCGTTGAAGGTCAAAAGTCTGTGTTGGAAGTTGGAACCTGAGAGCAGCCGCACGTGCTTCGGAAAAAAAACACGATTCCAACTCCGACTCGGATGCGGAAACGGCGCCGAGCGTTGAGCAGCACCAACCCAAATACCACTTACTTCCTACTTGACTTCCTTTATCCACGTCCAAGGTCCACAGTCTGTCTTTTCCTCATATCAGACCTCTGTTGGGCTTAATGACTGTTCTTTATCAACTCCAAAACTGAACAACTCTGAATCCCGGAAGCCGTACACACACATCCCAGTAAAGTGCCCCCCCCCCCACTGCACACAGTCCTTCTCTATTATCGTCAAATTTCGGATAATGTTGTCTAAGGGATTTATTCTATCCCATACCACCAAAATCTTCCACCAATGCCGAAATGCTTCGACGCGACACGCTAAAAAGGGCGTCAAGAAAAACCACCACCACAACCCACATTCACCCAGACCTCCGACTCCCAAACACAACGTCACCAGTACTGTCAACCAACCTAAATATCCGGACCTGGCTACGCAGACCTGGGTGATTGAGCCTAGGATCCCGTTCTGGCAGGCGAAGCTCCGGACACAGATGCCCCCGTCTGTGATTTTGGCGACGATCGGGTTTGCTTTGTATGTCATATTCCTAATCCTACATTGTGTTACTCGGATTTACCATAGTGCTTTTCTCTTCCCGAAACGATAATTATCCTCCAGGACCTCAATATACCTCACGTCCACCGCGTTTCCTGACCCAACCGCGTCACCTCCGACGCCAACACCAACGACAACGACACCCGCGTCCACACCCCCAGATACACCCGAATCCGAATCTCAAGGTTCGACTCTTACCTCGACTCTCCTGTACCCCATCACATTCGTCTTCCGACCCCTGTTCGTCGACGAAAGCCTGATCGACGACTCCAAAAAAACATGGCGGTACAAAGCCGGGTTCGCAGCCGGGTTCGCCTCACTCCTCCTCTTCTCGGTCTCCCATCTGAGAGGCCCGAAGTATGTGAGGTATCTATCCATCTCGCCGAGAGATGTGAATGCGAATGTGGGGCAGACCGCTGGCTCGGGACAGACGGCGGTGAGGGGATCGGGAGGAGCGATCATGCAGATATACCCCGCGTTTGCCAGGCATGGTGTGACGCACCCGGTCTCGAGATCTATGTTGGTCTCGCCGCTCAGCACGAACGATCAGGAGAAGGTGTTGAGCACGGTCAGGATTGTGGGTGCGCCCCGGTCTTTGAGGTCAGTAGGGTGGGGGGTGAGTATGTTTAAAGATGGGGCGATGGTGAATGGAAAAGTTATGCCACAGGAGGAGGTTGTTAGTTTGATGGAGAGGATTTGGGTGGCGCATGGGGGAAAGATCTCAGTTGCATAAGGGGATGGGATTCCGGGAGGTGGGAGGGGGGATCTTGAGAGGTGGATGGCGTTGTAAGACACTGGATTACGACGTGAAAAAGTAATATCAGAGCACACTTCAAGCTGAGTGTCACCTCCCGTAATTTTTTTCTCGCACGGCACTGAATCTGAAGTGTCAATGCCCTGGGATATCGGCGGGACGGAACATACATGCTGGCTTGCGTTCCTTTCGATGTTTGACGAACTCCCGAGCCGTCAAAGATCATGTTTGATGCATAACATTACGCACGCTCATCGTACTTCACGAACGCCTCTGAGCATTGCGGATCCGAACGTTCTAATTTCTTTCTCTTCGGCTCTGTCTCCTTGCACAGTGGCAAGGTGGCGCCGGGACACCGTACTCTTGAGCACTCTTCGACGTCTTCAATTTCAACGAAGCATGCCACTTGTTCTTTTCCCTGTTTACTGTCACTGAATTGGATTTGATCCTCCCTTCAGATTGCGCAGAGTGTGGGCTATCTATTTGATGACGCGTCTTTGGTCGATTCATGCAACAGCCGACCACGACTGCCAGTGACAGCGTCGATGGTTGGCGATCGTACTGGGCAGGTGGGATGGTCTATGTGGACCCGGTTCCATTCTTTCGAAAGGCAAAGGCAAAGACTTGTCTGTTGAGAGGCCAGATGACGATGACACGGTCTTCACCCTCCTCCTCGACCTCCTTTTCGTTCGAGGAGGAAGTGGAGGAGTGGAGGGGAAATTTTGAATCGTCCGTGGACATACCATGCCATACCAGCGTGACGACGACTCTGCAGAGTCGACCTCTTACTGTAGATGTTCCCTGAGCTGAAATTTGAATAGATCAGCGGCGCGGTGGGCAGTGTGGATCTTTGAGAGGTCGCGGGTCGTGTCTTCGATCGATCCTGCCAGTCGTAACACACGATTTGGGGTTAATTGGTTCATGGATAGTGATTGTAGATCGAGTGGGACCGTTGCAGTTCCAGTTGTTCATTAGATATATATCTAAAGAAGCGCCATAAAATTGTGAACGTCGTGGTCGTAGTCGTGTCTATCTACTATCAATTCTTCTTGTATGGATTTTCAGTTGTCTTGATCTTCGCCATACTTCGAATGATGCACGAGGCGCCTATTGACCTGCGTGCGACCGACTTTTTAATGGCACCAACTCCGTCTCGGATTAGCGCCAACTTGCCTGTAGTCATCAGACGAAGCATAAGGCTTGCAGCTGCCTGAGGGAGAACTCGACTCGGACGAAGCATTTCATTGTATGCATCAGGTCAGTGTCGGGTGTCGGTGACAATGACAGGGAGAGGAACGATTAGACTTTTTTTCTCTTCTTCCTCCCGTTGACGCTGACGAGGTATTGATCGATGTTGTTAATTGAAGTCATCACTTGGGCTCTTCTTCCAAGTCGTCTTCTCTGCACTGGCAGTCGCCTTCGTTACTTTTCGGATTGATCTGATCCTCCGAGTCTCTGGGTTCTTCTTTCTTGACATAGGGTTCTTTCCACAGGTGATTGTGAAGTCTGTGATGAAGTACTTACAGTACATCCAGAGACTGAAGACTGTCCGTGTTCATATTGCCAAGTCGGTCCGCCATCCGATTCAGAATTCATCTTGGTGGGTCGACAGCATAGTCCTGGTTTCTGTGCAGAACTCGCTATGGGGAGATATTATGACCCTTCCTGCCCGTTCCAGTGGTAAGATGGACGGCCTTTAGTGTGATACCTGATTTGATTCAATGGTCACCGGTTTGAAGAGGGGGAGGGAAAGAGGGGATTCCCTGCCTTCGTGAAGGCCTACTACAGTACTAGATGCTTGCGCTGGCTGGACTCGAGAGCCTTGGGAAGGTTAGTCTACTAGGATATATCACAAGGTGGTAAGTATTCCGAGTCTAGTGGGAGGACTTTGGGTGATTATCGATTACGGTTGATTATCACTTATCGTTGATAAAGATAACGTCAATGAGAATAGAATCATGGAGGTTGACTTTCGCCGTTGATGATTTGCGCTTGGAATACGGGGGAGCCTGAGGGGAGTGATAAGATGAAGAATGGGGCGCTCGTGATCAGCATGTATCGATTCAGAGGGACGAGGTGTGGATAGAACTATGATATGGTACCCATTGTATGTACGTATGAATCTATATGTAAACGACTAGGCACCCGTCGGGACTAGGGAGGTGTGTTTGGGGTGGAAAAATCGTGGTGGTGTAGAAGAACGTCGGGAAGATGACTGTTAAGTGCGGCACACGTGTGTATTGTGGTTCGAGTGGCTAAAACCGTGTACAACATTTGTTGGCAGTGTTGCCTTTAACTAAGTTGATACAAGCAAGGTTTTTGTGGTGTTGTCGTACCTGGTCGGATGGCATGAAGTTGTGGTTGAATGACGAGGGCAATGACGCTGACGAGTCAAGGATACCGCTCGGGGCAGGGTTTGAATTGAAATTTGAGCGGCTTATAGATATGATGAGGGTGTGCTGATTATGAGGGAATGACATTGGTTATGTGGGTGTGTTGGGTAACCACAGTAATTTAGGCGGAGGAAGAGTGGGATTGAGTCGTAATATACAGTACAGTGCAGTACGTTGGGCGTTTGGCAGACTCCGGGTGTGTAATTTGCGGTGGTTCATAAGAATCGTATGGAGAACATAAGAAGTTGTAAGTGGGGCTAGACTATTAGTAGATAGGGGCATGGAGAAGAGGCAGGGTATTTTGAACTCTGAAGGCGGTTGTCGTGGTTTCATCGAGGACTGGCAGCGATCTGAACTTGAAGAAGGGCGATATGTTGTCGGTATAGGGGCAGTAGAATCCAGATAAGACGCAGCGACTTCCCGATTCGGACAGCAGAAATCCTCGGAGGGCAGCTAGGTACATAATTTATGGCAGACGCACTCTTCCAGCGACTCTCCCATGTCCCCACCCGCCACCGTCATTCCCCACGCCCTATTCCTCCTCGTCCCCCTCTTCCCCCTCGCCATCGCCGTCCCCGTCGTCCGCAACTCCAAATCCCTCTCAGACGCCCTCCCCCGCTGGCCCCACGCCCGTCGCGCCTACATCTTTATCACCCTCTTAACCCTCCTTAGCACCCTCGCAGGCGCGCTGCCACTCGCTCAGACTACCCCGCCCGTCGCCGTCGCCGTCGTACAAGCTTTGCTTTCATTTTTTCGTGAGTATATGCGCCGTTTCTAGGGCAGAATCCATCTGACTGCCTCCCCCCAGTCGGTCTTCCTGCCCTTCATCTCGCCTCAACGCCCCCATACGCTCCCCCTACCATAAACAGCGTGCTCCAACTCACTTATACAGCCATTCTCGTAATATCTCTATTAGGCGGTCAGTAGTTCAATCCCCCTCTTCATTCTATCCAAAACGGCGCTTAATTAAAATCCTGGAAACGTCCATTTATCAATGCCAAATCAATCATCGGCCCATGTGCATGCGCTTCCGTCACTCACAAAACAACCACAACGAAAAAAAACGCGCATATAGCCACCTTGACCGCACTCGTGCTGCCCTCTTCTTCCGACTCCTCACCGCTGTACCTCCCTCCCGTGTTGTTTCTCCTTTATTCCTGCTTTGCTCTTATTCGTATAGCTTCCACTCTCTTTAATTTTTTGCGCCCACTGTCTTCCCAGAGGAGGGCCAGCGCGCGATCTTCTGCATCCTCTTCGTCTTCAGGCTTCTTTTTCAACTTCAACCGCCATCGCACATCCACGGCCCGGAATATTAGGCCCATTACCATCCATATCGAGACCCAGCGAACGTCCATTCCGCTCAGCCTCTCCTCACCAGCATCCTCTGCCGTGTCTTTGCATTTCTCCCCAGACAATAAAGGAGATCTCCAGCCTCAACACCGGATTGGAGAAGAGCTCCCAATTGAGCTAGATCTCGCCCTTCCGACAAAACGGTCCAAGCCCACTCGGAGCCGACCTAACAACACTGTCGACGTCGGGCGGTATTTATATCAGAATCAAGATCAAGACGAGAAAAAGGGCGAGACTGAGAAGCCGCCGCACCCCCACCATCTTCAGCCCAAGGGAAACCACGAAAAATCGAGCAGCGTCGATTCATCTACCACGTCTACGCTGACTGGTGTTGATCATAAGCGCCGATCGTTGAGCCCTACCAGTGCGCCTGTACCGCTTGCAATCGTACTCACATCTCCATCCCCACCACCCCGCGCGATACACCACCACCACAGCCCAAACTCCAACAACTACATCTCGCCTCCAACAACAACCAACTGCATTTTTGAGCCCCCACCCTTCTCGAGTGCTCTTCAGGAGGAAGCTCTTTTCGACGTCGCCAGCGCTTCTTCTGTGGGTAGGAATAGCATTGTCGATTTTCGCAGCGGAGACGGACGCGGAGACGCAGTTGGCCGATCGAGGACCATATTTGTTTTACTGTTCGCGGCGCAACTCATCCTCGTTGTGGGATACGCGTGTGCGATTGGAGAGAGCACGAGAGCCGGTCTTGGTTCTTCGAGGTATGTCCTTTTTTCGTCTGGTGAGCTTGGAGCAGAATGACTGATAAAATCCCTGTTGGAATCAACCAGTCATTCGGCTACTGTTACTGCTACTACTCTTGTATCGTTGAAGATCGTCCAATCAGTCACAACCGTCATTGCTATCACTGGAACGATGTCGGCTTATCTCTGTGAGTGTTTTGACCATTTTTAATCTCCGCGATTGCATTCGAGTCTTTTTCTTTCCGAATTTCGTCGTTTTCGTTATTGGATTAGCGGTCCTCTTCGAAGGACGCAGTCATTGTCTATTTTTTTCTTTCTTTCCCCAATAGAGATGTTCGGGAAACGTTATTTTCTCATGCGTCGTTACTCGGGAGTTTCCTTTCTTTCTTTCTCTATTTTTGTGAGGGTGATGTCAGAGAAGAGTTGGATGAATGACATGGAAGAAAAGTTCTAAACGCACTAGCCTTCATTGGCTGTCCTTCCTTTCCCTTTCCTTTCATTTAATGACTTTTTTTTGACATGGGTTCTATGTCACCCTCGGTTTTTTCCCATCTTCTTTTCCCTTCGTTTCCCTGCTTCGGGTTGATTTTTTTTTTTTTTTTTGCGTTTCATTTTCATTAGAGTTTGTTTGTTACCCTCCTTTTTTCTTTTTCTTGTTTGTGTTCTGAGTCGTATAGTTCAGGTTTCTTCTCTTCACGTTCCCCCCTCCCTTCCCTACAAACCTCTTTTCCTTGAAATCGCAGGAAGAAAAATATACTGATAAACATGAATACCATCGTCTTCCCAACAGTGCACGCATACAACACTCACCTATCGCCTTCTCGATCCCGTCGTTCTCGAGCTTCCGGTGTGCCCGCCACCGCTACCTCCGCCATAGATCCACCTCCACCTCCACCGTCGGCGTATAGATCGCATAACACAACAACGACGATGGAGAGCAATGCGTTTGGTTATAATAACACCCACGCGAACACGAACAGGAACTCAGCCAATTTCTTGAAGTCGGCTTCCGAGTCGATGTTGTTCTCGCCTGATGTCCATTGTCCGTCGTCGGTGCCGAACCAATACTCGCATTCACAATACGAATATCCAAACTACCAACATAAACATAAGGGCGATCGCACCAACGCCAACGGCTACGACAACGCCAATAATACAACAGCGACCAAAGTGGAAGCCCTGAGCGCCGTATCGATGCACTACCAAAGCCATATACAGATCGCGGAGGTGAACAGCAGGAGGCGACCGGTGGTTATCCAGCTCGAGGCGCCGCCTCCGCCGAGGACGAGGAAAAGGCGCGCGGAGGAGGCAGAGGCAGCGGTGGGTGTGGGGAAGGAAAGCGGAGGAGGAGGAGAGAGGAAGATGGACGTGCCGCGCTCGGTGTCGATCTCGCGTTCGGTTTTGAGTGACGTGTATACTCATTCGGATCCCTACCAGCATTATCATCAAGCTGAAGCCGACGCTGAGGCGGAGGCGGAGGCGGACTACGACAGTGGTTATTATGGACATGAACATAATAGCCAAGACCACGGCCAGGAGGTGCGATATCAAGAAGTCTCTGCCAGCGTGGACTCCTTTACCGGATACAACGTCAACGCTTATAGTCATGGCCAGCAACGACGGAATCACCATCATCGTCAGCAGCAGCAGCAGCAACATCTGTATTACGATCCTCCTCATCACCATCCTCAGAACAACAACATGTACGGCAGGTCTCATCCGATCACGTTGACGTACGAGCCACCTGTGATTTCGGGGGGATTGTCTTTACTCGAAGCGACCGAGACAGAGGGTGAAGACCATGGTTTGGATTTCCAAGACGACGACGAGGACTATGAGAACGACTACGAGGACGAGGATGATAGCGAGCGCGAGCGGCACGAGGACGGGGGCGAGCACGGTGGAATGGAAAGGAATGCGAATGCGAATGTGAACAACGGAATGGATATGGGGATGAACATGGATGATATGGACAGCGAGTTGGATTTTGAGGGGGAAATGCAGAGAGCGCTCTCGTTGTCGTTGACTTCGTCGTCGTTATCGAGGTCGAGTTCGATGGCGAGTTCGATGATGTCGGGAGGACCTGGCTCTGGCACTGGGGCTAGCGCGAAGCGGGCGAACGGGTTTAACACGGAGTCTCACGACACCAAACCCACGCTCAAATCAAAACCCAGATTGTCGCAGCCGAAGACGAGGCCGAAGTCAAAGAAACCAGCAGAGGATCCGGCGACGTATATCAGGAAGAGGGGGTCGATGCCTGTTGCGCCACGTACGCGAAAGTGGTTCGGATGGGAGTTTGGTCGGGAGAGTGGTGGTCATAATGCTGGGAGTGCGGGGAATGGTAAGAGGGCGAGCGTTGTTGGAGCGGCGGCGGCGGCGAAGAAGAAGAAGGAGACGAAGAGGAGCAGTAAACCAGTGATGAAAGAGGAGTGGCAGTGGGAGCAGGAGGAGAGGGAGCGGGAGGCGCTCGAAGCGAGTTTCATGGATTTGAAGGGCGGAGCGCTTGTTGGGGGTGCGGCGACGATGCCGACGAGGAAGTTGAAGCGACATTCGACGCCGGCTGGGTCGTTGTATAGGTCGCTTGTAGGAGGAGGGAATGACCACGGCAAGGAGAGGGAAAAGGAGAAAGAGAACGAAAAGCAGGAGAGGTGGGAGGAGACTCTTGGAGGGAGACCGGTCGGTGCTGGTCCTCTTCCTGTCCTCTCGGCTGCCCAGGCCAATGTTATCAGCATGAATCTGGAGAGCAAGAAGCTGAAGAAGATGAGGTCCGAGTCGGCGTCCTTGAGGCCTTCTGCTTCCAAGGGTTCTGGTGCTCTGTCGTCGTCGCGTGGATTCGTCACTGCCACGTCGTCGAGTTCGGGGGGATCCACATTGAACGGCAACCCTCGAAGCGATCTTAAACACTCCAGATCCGGATCATCTACTTCGACGCCGGGTAGTGGGGATAGCAGCAAGACGGGCCATGTAGGTCGTGCGAGTCTCAACAACGGAAGGGGTCTGCAACTCAAGAGAAGCTTCAAGCTGAGCGTTGGAAGGACGCTCGGACCTGGACTGACCCTGGCTTCTGCGAGTATGGTTGGCAATGGAAAGGAGGAGGAAGGTGGTAGAAATGAGGGTTATGACGATAACGAGGGCGACGATCGTGGGCGCCGGATGTCGGATGACAGACCGTCAAGCATGGGAGATGGAGACGATGAGGATGTTGATGTGGATGGGGAGATTCGTTCGATTTCAGCTGCGAGGCTCGTCTCTGCCTCGATCGCGCGGGTGACCACGGCTGCTGCGACAATTGTTACTGCACCGTTGGCGACCGGTACATCATCGATGTCATCTCCACCCCATTCTTCCGCCTTGAACAGATCACACTCGTCACCGAGTCATCCTACAGTGAGCTCGAACGGCCCGCAACGTCCTGTCCTCCACGCTATTGTGACATCGGCGCCTATCCCTATTCCGACTGCCAATGGTGTTCCTTTCCCGATGTCCGCGCCTGCCTCGCGGAGACCGCCCACGGGGTTATCACCTACTGCACTCTCGCCCACGAGTACACGACAGCCGCCCCACACGAGCGGCTCCAACTGGAAACCTCACCCATTCGCTGACCTCTTGGATCCATCGCCTACCACCATGTTGTCTTACGACGCGCCCACTGCCAGTTCGGACGAAGGGGTCACGAGCGTCGAGGATGATGTCGTGCTGCTCGAACGTGAGATCATGGAGGCTATTCGAGGAAGGAGAGGTGGCGATGGGAGTGATAATAACCTGATGGAATCACCGACCATCCAGTTCCGGGAGCTCGAGGTGGCGATGGGCGTCCAGGGTATTTCTGTGTCTGGGTCTCCGATCACGCCGTTGTTAAGCTCGAGTATGACACCGAGTTTGAACAGTATGTTCGCTCATGCCCACGCTCAAGCGCAAACTGTTGGGCCTGCGACTTCTGATCCTCCTCTCCCTGCCGCTACTGCAGCTACCACCGCCACAACCACCACCATCACCACCACCGACTCCTCAGCTACGACGACAGGGGCATCCGAGAAACCAAAGAACAAGATATTCGGTGTTGGTGGTCAACCTCAGAAACGCCTCGCGCTCTCATCTCCGCCAGCCAGCAAATCAGATTGGGGACCTCAGTCGCCTGCTGGATCAACAACGGGAGGAGGGTTTCCGTATCGGTTCCCGATGATTTTCCCGCATTCTTTCACTGGGTCTCCACCGCGTCCTGGTGTACAAGCTAATGGTCAGGGAGGAGCGACGCCGAGGCCTGGTACTCCCCGAGGAGGAGGAGGATCGACATTGAGACTGTCGGCTATGACGATGAGCACGGTGCGGAATACGTTTGCTGGTATCGGCGCGAGGATGAGCAGTGCCACGTCGCGGATGAGTGTCAACAGCACCGTCAGTGGCTTCAAGGCCGGTAACGGGAACGCGTTCGGAGAGATGGTGATGGACGATACGTATGGTGATTTCATGGACCTTCGAGACCCATTCGCTTCGCCTCCGCCGACATCCACAGTTGCGATTGTCCCTCCTCTTCCCTCGGTGGCAGCGTCGCAGAGGAAGAAGAAGTCACGAAGTAAAGTCGGTGTTATTCTAGGGAACGAAGTCTTGGACGCGATTGATTCCGGCTATGGCGCGGGGATGGGCCAGGTGCACGACGCGACGCGGAAAAAGATAAATACATGGGGAAAGCTTCCGGTGCCCGTCCGCTCGTTCTCTCCTGTCCCCAGTGCAGGAAGCGGGAACGCGCCTTCGGGGTCGAAGAGGCATAGCTTCATCATCAGCGGACGTATCGTCGGAAAACCTTCGTCGGCGGCCTCGCATAGTAGAAAGCACCACAAGAAGGAGAGGAGGACGAGAAAGACGACGTTGCCGAGTATGGCGGGTGCCCTGGCTGCTTCGAAACCGGGTGCGGAGGATTCTGATTTTGGTTTGGAGGAGGCACTTCTTTCGCAGCGCTTGTTGAATCGCCTGGTCTCGGATGGTTGGGAAGGTCGAGTGTAGGAAAAGGGTTGAAAGGGAGGCTTTGATTGATATTATGTTTTTTTTTGCGTGAGTTAGACGATGTTCAGTATGGGTTTCTGGGCTGACGATTGTCATTGATCAGAATAAAGCCTTGTAGCAAGTACACGAAGTCTTGAGAAGAGAAAAGAACGCACCTCAACATTCCTTAATCTTATATTCGACCGCTCCACGTTCGACAAAAGTTCATTTCACACTCTTTCCAGCACATCCACAATCTGTTCTGCCTTTGTCGATATCAGTTCGACCAGTCATTCGACCTCGCTTTCGTCGCTTCTTGGAATCTTGCTGCATCTCCAGAAGAGTCATCCAGGAAATTTCCTTCCAAAATAAATCGCCACGTTCTGCAACGCAAAAGAGGGGCCGAAGAAATTAATCTAAGTATTTTTTTAAACAACCATATAAAACGAAAAACAGAATTTGTATAATCACCGCCTTATATTCCAGTCCAATAATCGGCTTGGGGTTTCTTCTATTCCCTTCCATTTGGTTTCCTTTTCCCGCTTTTTAAGCCGATATTTTTTAGCAAAGTAGCACAGTACATACCGGCATTGGTCACGGTCGTTGTATTCTCCTCTCCTCCTCAACATCCTCCGACTTCTTTTCACTTGCATCGTATCGACATCCTGATAGAGGATTTGTCTTCCCGGCTCCATATTCCCAAATATGCTTTTTCGTCTTGTTGTACAGTTTTAATGTAGTTCGTTCAGAATGCCACATTGCATTTACATGTCAAAAGTCGACGGCTGAGTTATGGGTGGCCACGTTCAGGGGATTTTCATTTGACGGGCTCCACTTCTTGTTCTGGTTGAGCTCTGTTTGGTTTGTACTATCCGAGGCTTCTGACTCGTTTCTTTATAGGTCGAAAATAAGGGATGGATAAAGCTAAGAGTCATGGTGAAATTGAGGACGTTCATGATCATGGAATGTGGAAGACAAACAGAAAGGGAACGATCCGGAAAACAACGAGCGGAGTTTAAAATATCACCTAAGCGGGCCATGCGGAATCTTGGCGTTTGGAGACTTGTCTTTTCCCTTTTGCTCTGTCACGATTTCCTTCTGGTTCTGCGTTCTGTAATCACTGAAATTCTCGCCCATTGGCTGTCAGCGCTTCAGCATTTAAACGACCTGTATGTTATAATGGACATGTAACCACTCGCGCCATCCCCTTACACGGATCCCTATCCTCAAAAGTTTTTGGAAGTCTGTATCCTAGGCTGTCATGACTCGTGATCCAGGAATCGTCCTGCGCACAGGAACGGTGTCGTATATCGGTGGAAGATCTATTATCTCAGTCTGCTCTGGTTGCACGATATCCGCTCCACTGTCTTCGTGCACTCTGAATCTCGACGACCGTTGGGTGGACACTGGTGTCACTGGACTGCTGAGCTGAATGTTGTCTGAACTCGACGCTTCGTGTTGCTTTTTGGATACAACTCTATCCGTGGAGCTCGTTTGTGCGGAAAATCTGGGCTGATGGAAGAATGGGCTGATGATGCTGGTGGGATTTGTGTCTGAGTGTCTGTGTTTGGATCGCCGGTTACAGTGACGGAGGAAAGCCCAACCGATTGCAAGGATGAGAGCCAGACCACCAAGTGCCCCACCTATGGCCGGGGCGAGGACGTGCATCTTGCCATCTTGTTCATGACTTTGGCCAGTGGGAGTGGTGTTGTTGGAGGCAGGCGCCGAGTCGCTGCTGACGGAAGGTCGGTGACGTCATGATAATATTTTAAATTTCTAGTCTGAACTTACGATGAAAAGATCGCCAGGGACTTGATTTCCCAGTATGCTTTTGCGTAGTTTGCCGCATCTCCAACCAGATCGATGCAGTTGCCTTGACAGGTCTTCAAGAACGAGCCTTCAGCGAATGTACCGCAGATATTGGTTTGCTAAAGTATAAGCGCCACGCAAATCAGGCTCAACCATTCTCATAAAACCACATTTTACTCAACAAGGATCATGTTTTGGGGACCAAAAAACTGGGAGGGGTTGCATGAGGAAGCCGGGAAGAACGCAACGGGCGCAGGCCATCCACTTGGATCCGGGTGTTCTGTAGAGATATCCAGTGGAATAGGAACGCCCTTCGCTCGAGGAAAGAACCACATACTGATTCCGAGGCTATTCCACAGCATAGCGAAGATCCCACCTCCGTTATTGGCAAAGTTGACACCGAACGCCAGGTGGGCGGGTACCAGGTTATCTTCCACCACGCATCCTCCGTTCGTCAGATTCGTGGTTTTTACCGCATCGTATGCGCAGTTTGGGCTGATTAAAGAGCCTGTTTCATTGACGAGCCCTTCGGCTGGATGCGTGCATCCGTCTGTGGAGGTCTTGAGTGTGTATTGGCTGGTGGACTCCATGTTGGCGTTGTTGATCAAGTCGATTTGGCCATTTGTTGGCCACTTTTGGCCCGTCATCCAGAATGACGGCCATACAGAACACTGGAGGATTTCAACTGTGAGTATGGCTCCCCGTCCAATATTTACAACCAAAAGAATGTCCACTTACTCCAAAGGGCGAGTGCAATAGATCCATCACCACCAGATCCCCGAAGTTTATTGTGTCTTTGCTCACCAGAAGGACGGAATTTCGGAGAAAAGTGGCACTGGGACTTCCGCTGGAGGAGTTGTCAACCTTTATGACGACATTTCCGTGGACGTTTACCGAAGTCAGGTTGTTCTCATTGGCGAATTGCTGGCTGGTCCAATTGACATTACCTGTCCACGAAAGGTGGGGAAGATGATCGTGTGAGAGAGATCCCCGTATACTATTCCCAGAGAGAGACGCACCCATAGTCGGTGGGATACCAAACAACCTCGTCAAGGGACCAGTGGAATCGTCCTTGCCCGTCTGATAATTCCAAGCATCAAAACTATTGGGCAGCCGTCGGCGCGGCATCATCAGGTGAGTATGGACAAAGCAGGCACAAATTTGAGGAGTCCTCACAAATCAGATCCGGTGTAGTTTTTCTTAAGAGTAATGGACTGCGCCCAAGCCAACTCCAAGCAGATAGCTAGGACCAACACTCGGAGAACCACTCTGGAGATACCGCTCAAACTTGAACACGATTTCATGGAGCCCATGTTGATCCTGAGGGGAGACTTTAGGTTTAAAGGTTCATCGATGGTTTCCTGGGACTCGTTCCGAGTTTCTTTAGGACCCTTCTTTAATGCTACTCATAGACAAGAATTAGCAAAGATTGTTGGTTGGCCAAATGGCTGGAAGGCATCATCTACGCACCTGGACCGTCTTCTAATCCCGGGTGTCTTTGCCAACTTCTCCATGCAGCAGCGGGTGTCGGCTTAGTCTCCCACATGTCGTCCAGGCGATCCGGCATACATACTTCGAACATGATACCAGTCGAGTCGTTCGGTGAAAACCTTGGGACAAGGAGGGTGTTTAACACTCGGAGTGTCTCCAGGTCAGGGGGGGGGGGGAGTAACTCTCATCCCACTACCAAGGGCTCCACGTTCCATTCTCACAGAGTCTCTGACTTGTGTCCATGTCATCCTCTTTTTTTTTTCTAAAATTATTGTGGCAATATATCTCTTGAGCTTTCGATTGGTCTGAGGCCAACTTTCTGTCGTCAAGCTGATCAGTACTGCCGTTTGCTCGACGTATCACAGTTCGTTTATGATCATGATCATCAAACTTGCTTCGAAGAAGTCAAAATCCTGAGTCTCACGTACTGTAGTCGTTTTGCAAACGTCCATCCGACTCCGACTCCATCATGATGATGCCGTTGGGCCTAAGGCCAACCTCGTGTGGCTGTGCAAACTTACGTCACTCGACGCGACCACATGACCAGCAGCCTCAACACCAAAGTTCAAGTTGAACGAGGACCCCCGAATATCACCTAAAAGGTCTGTTCTAATCCGGTTAAAATCTGGGCGCCGCAGGCGAAGGTTTGTATCTAATCCGATTAAAAATGGCCCATTTTTGGCCCATGTATGTTCGAAAGTCCGGTTAAAAATGACCCGCCTTCTGGGCGGGAGACTCAGGGACATCCAAAAAATTTGGCTGCGGGAGAAAATTTTGCATTTTTTGGGCAGTTTTTGACAAATTTAGGGCATGTATGTTCGAAATCCGGTTAAAATCTGCCTCGCAGAGCGATTTTTCTTTTGCGATAATTGGTCCGCGCGCCGAAACATACCTTTTAGGGGATATTCGGGGGTCCTGTTGAACGTTAACCTCAACGCAACTATCAACTATTCCACCTTTTTGGGTTGTGAGCAATCGAAAATGGGTCGATTCTTTGATACTCAGCTTATCCTTGTGTTTGCGCGGCTGTCATATTTTTCACGATCTCAACAAGATTTAATTTCAATTTTCAACGACCTCAGACTCTACCAGACATCAGCTGCACTGGCACCGCAGGTACGCTTTCCCTACTTTCTCGAATCATTTGAGGGCTCCATTGACATAAATATCGCAGGTATAGCTCGAGAGCAAGTTAAATCGAGGGATGACACGTCTTTCCGTTTTCCAAACATACGTGTCGATCAATTCATTTGAATGTGGACTGTCTCAAAGCACTCCTCCAGAATGGAATGTCAGCCCCAAGTCAGCCCATCCAAGTGGTCAGCCTCTTGGGAGAGCTGAAACTGTATAAAAAGGACAAGGAAATGGGTGGACGAAATTCATTGGGTACCATCCTTCTCCTCCTTCCATTCATTCTTTTCTATCCTTCACTCTTTAACACTCCTCACAGGCCTTGCCTTGCCTCTCTTCGAACCACAAGAAAAGAATATCTATATATTCAATCAACATGCACCACGCACTTCTTTCACTGGTCCTTGCTGCTGTCTCTCTTGCCCCTGTGTTCTCCACCCCAACGGGACTTAGCTCAACGAGGCATCAAAACACGGATGGTTCGTCCTTTTCTCTCAACCTAGGGAAGCTATACTCACCTTCTAATATACACTACAGACACAACGCTTCTCAACTTCGCTCTCACCCTTGAACACCTAGAAAGCGAGTTTTACGACGAGGGTCTCAAGAAATTCAGCGATAAGGACTTCACAGCCGCTGGGTACCCGGACTTTGTTCGTCGGAGAATTTTGCAGATTGCGGACCACGAGAAGGCGCATGTCCAGTTCCTGAGCGATGCTTTGGGCACCAAGGCTGTCAAGCCGTGTACTTATAAGTTGTAAGTTACCTTTTCTTCTTCATTGTTCTGGTCGAAGTTGAGGCTGACGATCATTGTAGCCCATACGAGGATGTCAAGTCGTTCCTGGATCTGGGCCAGAAACTCGAAGGCGTCGGTTAGTGCTTTCATAGGTTTTCGTTTTCTCTTTTTATTCTTCCTTCTAAACGCGCATATATCTTGTTATCTTTAACCCTAATAGGTTCATCTGCCTACAGCGGTGCCAGTAGCCTGCTAACCAACAAGGACTATTCCAAAGCGGCCGATACGATCCTCTCCGTAGAGGCGCGCCACAGCAGCTTCCTCTCATCCCCCGTCCAGAAAATCAATCCATGGGGCGGTGCTTTCGAGGTAAGATACTTGCTTATACTTATTCGGTTATCAGCTTCTGAATAACAACTAATCTTCGCGTGGCATTCACAGACACCCTTGAGCATGAACCTAGCCTCCAACCTCGCCGCCTTATTTGTCGACAGTTGCCCATCCTCCAACCCCGCCTTCCCCGCAGTGGTCTATCCCGGACTTGTATTCACTGGCACACCGCAGCCTGGACAGTCAGCCGCATTTTCTATCCATGATCCCTCTGCGTCCAGCTCGAACTCCACCTCGACCTGGAACTCCAACTCGACTTCGAGCACCAACTCTATGTCCAACACCAACTCGCCTTCCAACACCAACTCGACGTCCAACACCAACTCAACATCCAACATCACCTCCAACCTTCTTGCTGCTAGTTCAGGTTCAGGAGGCGTTTCTCCCGGCGCAGGAACCATTGTTCCGAGTGCGCTTACGGCTGCCAACAACGTTCCTAATACCAAAAGCACTTCAAGTTCTAGCACAGGAGGAGTGGCTACCATCGCACCCACGCACATGGTCTTCCTCATGGGCCTAGACCAGACCTTCGTGCCCATCAACAACGACGGCACAGTGATGATGCCTAGCAACCTCTCTGGCTTGGTGTACGTCGTCGCGACGAACAGCGCAAAGGAGCTCACAGATGAAAGTACCGTCGCTGGCCCTGCGATGTTGAGTTTCCCGAGGGACTCGAATGATAAGTTGATCGTGCAGGGGACCAAGAGCGTTTGATTTTTATTTCGATTACGGTGGGTATGGGAGGCTAAGGTTGAAGTTCACGCCTTTCTATTCTATTCTTTTTTCTTTTCGATTTACTTCGAGTTTCGTTCCTTGCGTTTTTTCTTTTCCCTTTCCTGATCGACATTTCCGATCACCTTCACTCGTTTTTTTCTATCTCGAAATTCGTTCATTGGCAGAGCTTCGTCCACTCCTTATTTATTCATTCTTACTTTCCTTTACATATATATTTCACATCCTTCGTCAACCTCCTTTTTTACAAAAAAACTATATAGGCAACCTTTGAGTTTACTTTCGAAAACCATATTTACATTTTCTTTATTTTTGAATTACCCAATTCGATATATTTTCCCCTCTTCTCCGTGTGCTGTCAATTTCTCAAGATCAAAGTGCAAAAACTGCATTTTCGTAATAAAAGGCACTGTAATAAAATCATCGATAAAATAGCGGGACGAATTGATATTTTGTATTTTAAGCCACCAACGCGAATGTTTCTGTCTTCTTTTAGCTTCTCCGTCTCTCTGTGACAAGAATAAGTATGCATTTGTATGTACTTGAGGTAGGTAAATATAACATCGAAAGCTCTAAACTTGGCCAGATTGCCCAAGATGGTGGCCACCAGGAACGACGAGAGGAGTGGTGCTGGAGGTGTCTTGAGGCTTCATGGCGGGGAAGAGGAGGACCTCCTTGATGTCTAAAAAAGAAAGAAAGAAAGAAAAGGAGTTGTTGCCCATCAGTTACCGACAAGTCAAGGTAATGAACACCAGCAGGACTTACTAGTGGAATCTGTCAAGAACATGACAAGACGGTCGATGCCGAGACCCCATCCACCAGTTGGTGCGAGACCGTGTTCGAGGCTGTAAGATGGCCCAACGTTAAAATTGAGTTATAAGAAAAGAATGAAATAAGTAAGAAAGAATTTTGACTTACGCGTCGATGAAAGTTTCGTCGACTCCTTGGGCCTCGTCATCACCTTGGTCCTTTTGTCTGGCCTAGTTTTTTTTTTAAAAAAAAACAAAAAAACAAAAAAAAAAGAGAAGGAAAGGGAAGGGGAAAAAGGTAACGATCAGAACTCGCCGAAAAGAAAAAATTGTAAGATAAATGACTCACCTGTTCCTCGAAACGCAGTCTCTGCTCGAAGGGGTCGTTCAACTCAGTGTAGGCATTGCAGAACTCCTTTCCACACATGAACCCTTCGAAACGCTCGCACAAGCCAGGTCGCGAGCGATGCCACTTGGCGAGAGGAGACATGACTTGAGGATGGCCGACTGTAGATTTTTTTTTGGGGGGGTGGTCAACACAGGTGTCGTCCGTTTATGGTAATGAAGTGGTACGAACCGATAAATGAGGGTGAAACGCAAAGAGGCTCGATGAATTCTCCGACGAGCTTAAAGAACGCGAGTTGAGAAGATTAATACATTATGAGGGGAGATTGAGATTACCTTGTCGAGCATACGTGCATTGGTGCGGGGTTCGCTGCAGTCAACATTGTGCTAAAAAAAATTCGATAAACATGAGTAAAAGTTTTTTTTTTTTTAAAAAAAAAAAAGGCGTGCAAAGGAAAAGGACGACGAAACAAACCTTGGTGCAAAGCTCCCTCAAAAACACGTTTGTCTTCTCGGTGTGCAATTGATCGCCTGGAGGGAATGTCACTCCCAACTTCTCCTCCAAAGTCGTGATCATGTCGTATCTCTTCCATGGCCTCTTGAAGTCAAGCACGAGCTCTCGAGCACCTTCCTGACCCTTGTTGCCGTCAGGGTGGTAGGTAACGGTGGTCTTTCCGTTATTAAGAGCCATGACCATTCCTTCCAACATCGCTTCCGTGATTTCCATCAAATCCGTCATGTCGGCGTAGGCCATGTAGAACTCGCAAATGGTGAATTCGGGGTTATGTGTCAAATCGATGCCCTCGTTTCTGAAAACGCGTCCAATCTCGTAAACACGGTCGAGTCCACCCACGACGAGTTCCTTGAGGTAGAGCTCAGGCGCGATTCGGAGGTAGAGGTCGAGGTCGAGATCGTTATGATGTGTGACGAAGGGCTTGGCAGTCGCTCCTCCTGCAAGAAGGGACATCATAGGAGTTTCGACCTCCATGAATCCCATAGTGTCCAAAAAGCGGCGGACATAGTTGATGATGCGGCTGCGAGTGACGAACAACTTGCGTGTGCTGTCGTTGAGGATAAGGTCAAGGTAACGCTTGCGATAACGAGTTTCTTGGTCCTTCAAACCGAAGTGGCCAGAGGGAAGCTGGTGGAGGTTGGGAGCGAGGAGTTGCATGGAACGAGGGGTGATGCTGAGTTCTCCCTTCTTGGTTCTGGATGGGCTACCGACGACCCCAACAATATCACCTCGCTTGAAGTGCTCATGGGTGGTGATAAAAGCTTCGGGGTTCTCAGCATCCCTGTCAAAGACATCCTTGTAAATCCTAGTTTTCAAATATCGTAGGGTGATTGAGACTCACTGCTGGGTAGCGAGAATCTGGACCTTGGTCCCCTCTCCGTGAAGGTCATAGAAAATAAGCTTGGGTCCAGCAGCCCGGATATTATGGATGCGGCCTGCGAGGCTTTCGGTCTTGTCTAGCTTGTCTCCAGGCTTGATAACACCCTCCTTGCCGTATTCCTCGATGTAGCTGGTCAACGAACGGGAAACATGGAACTTGTGAGGGTAAGGGGCGGGATTTTGAGATTCCTTGAGGGCTTGGACTTGACGACATCTCATCTCATAGTATTGCTAAAGTGCAGTGTAAATTTATGAAGTCTACGATATCTGAGATATGAAACACGCACATTTGGGTTGAGATCGGCCTCTGCAGGGCCCTCCGCGGCTGGCTTGGCTGATGCAGCAGCTGGTGGGGGGGCCTTGCTGGCCTTTGCGGCCTCCTTAGCGCGCTGTTTTTCACGGCGCTTGAGCTCCCTTCACAGGAGAAGAAAAAGAGGAACCATCGATCAACATGAGAAAAGACGATCACCAAAAACGAAAGGCGTACGAACTGCTTGGAGATCATCTCGCCAGTGACGGGGTCCTTATGGGTACCCGCTGCGGGTGTTTCTGAGGCCATATTTCGAAATAAAAAGTGGTTTACTGGCGCGATATGGTTTGGTCTAGCGATCTGGATGTGAACAGGCGATTTGAGATGAGATAACGGACGAAGAAGCCTGAGCATCCACTGCTTTTAAAGTTTTTTAATGTATGGCCGAGTCACTTTTGGAAATCAATCCAATCCGATGTCAGTCACGGGTTTATTTTCCCACGTTTGCCTCAGTCGCGTCGCGTCGCGTCCTGTACTTAACCCCGATGGAAAGTACGTGTCAAACAAGTTCCAACTTAAAATTTAATACAGAGCATTCACGGAATCGTTATTCCAAGGTCGAAAAAAACAAAACACATATAGTAAGTAAGGCTGGACTACAAAATCAACGTATCCATCCCATTGAAGTGCGCGATATGGATGTCCACTCCCGATTGTTTGACCTCCACCAGACGTAGAAGAGGACGTGTTTTCATTGCCGCCTTCATGTCATCCGAAAGAGGAATGCAGCCTCCTGACCACACTTTTCTGGTGGGGGAATAATCATTCGGGATGACTGGGGTGCCAGTGCTTGAAGGGTCGGCATCTTCTTTAAACAAGAGAGCAAGCATTGACAAAGACGACGCTGTTAGGTCAATCAGCTCAAATGTAATTTTCTTGAGGCACGAGAGTGCTCTGGGAGGGGAAGGGGAGAGTAATAGAGCCAGGAAATTGTCTATCTTGGCGCAATGCGGATCTATCACTGTATCGTCATTAACCTCGACAAACAGCGAGGTAACACCGCGCAACCTTTCAAGGGGAGGGAGCTGGTTCCGAAGGATAACAGAAAATCGAAAAATAAAAACGTCCAAAAGAGGACGGGATCGATCGAGAAATCGAACGAGTTCGTCGAGACTGTCACCGTGACTTAACCCATAATCCAAGTATTTCAATGAAGGTAGGGTTAAATGTCGAATCATTGTGGAGTCGACTGTGATGTCGAGAGAAATGAGGCCGCGATGAGTGATGGAATAGTTGAGACCATCCCCATCAATGCCCCCTACAATGCAATGCCTTAAATTTTTAGCGTGCTGGATGACATGGAGGATCTCATTAACGGGAGCTTCACCCGTTTTGAGGTACTCCAGACGGCTCCATTCGAAAGGAATCACCTCCCTGGAAATGGCATTCCAGCAGGCCGTAAGACGTCTTGGACGGAGAGGATGCGCCAGCTTGATTTGTTCAGAATCCATACTCGGACCAAACAAAGAAAGTGAGTTGATAAGAGGAGTGTCCTCGAGACTATCAAGTAGCCTATGACATATATATCCCGGGACATAGAGCACAAGATCGTTCCATCGGGGTGCAAGTGACCTCAGTGTCGATAGTAGAATGGAGAGATTGGGGCAATCCTCGTCAGGAGTTATAGAGTCTTCATGGAGTATCGTGATGTCAAGGGGAAGGGCCCCAGATCGACGTGCCCATTCCCTGACCATGTTAAATTGCCCCGGGACAGATTTCTCCAGGTCGATGGTGAGGTCCGTCCATAAATGGGGCGTTCTCAAACTGATGGCACGCCATCTTCTGCAAACAGCGCCAAGAAGAAGAGGCGGTGATGTTTCTGGTTGTCGGAACGGGGCTTCTGGAGCGGCAGGATATTCAAAAGGTTCATCAGATTTGAGGTCCAAAATCGCATCTCTGGCAAAGACGAATATCGTGGAAATGACTTCGACAGGCATGCGATGAATCGGTGTGTCATGACGCTTTTTAGTCTTAAATTTCTGTCGTTCATTTACAAGGTCGGAGAGACGCTTGTACGTCCTGATTATTTCGTTATTGACTCTTGCAAAGTCCGCGCAGATGTGGCAGCCTCGAATATGACACTCCTGGCTGATCGATTCCTGTATGGAAAGACAAAGAGTTGTGCATGAACGGCAAGGAAGGCGTAGAACCTTAGTTGCAGGTCCCACGTCCAATTCTTTTCGAGGGCAATAATGGTCCATTCAAGCCACTTGTTTGGATTCCGAAACTGCTGGTAGATACAGATGGGAGCGTTGTGAAGAGACTTGCTGAGCAAGTTGCCGAGAATACTCGGAATACTCGGAAAGAGTTAGGTAAGAGTCACGTAATGCAAGGATGAGAACGTGTAATTAATGAAGAGCTGGTGTATGGGATGGCGTTGAAACTTGGAATAATAATTTGATGCAGATGGTTGGTGGTGGATGAAATTGAAAGGCGAATCAAGGGCGAATGCCACTGAATGTTTCTTTTTGAAGAGATACTAACCACGTGACAAGTCTTTGTGTCGGAAATCTAATTTTGGATCGGCGCGATATGTTCGGAACGGAGTGTTGTTAACTCTAGATCTCTCTCTGCCAACTCTCAAACTCTCAGCTCCTCTCCAGCGATCCAGACAATCTGTATTGAACGGTCGTATTTTCCCTGGGGGCTAGCCTCGAAGCTCTCGAATCTTGAAACGTCCTCTATCATTGCCCAAGCAATGCATGCATACACCCAATACACTCCTCTCGTCTCTGGAGCAAAGCGAAACACTTTGATAGCCATCCACCATACACCAGGGTCGTTCCGAAACCTAAAAAGTGTCTCGAAAAGTCGGGCGATGGACTTTGGGTCCGTCTTTAAGGGCCGTCTAAGGCGGGTCACCTATTGCCATCCGGCTTTAATCTCCATAATGCGGACGTATAAAAGGTGGCGTATTGGATACCTTTGGACCCCAACCTCTGCAAGCTTCCCCAATGTCACAGCATATCCCAATTTCTGAAAGAAAGCGGCCCATCGTATTACCGTACGAATTGGAGCGCGAAATCTTTGAGCTGGCGGCTTATGCCTTCCCTGGCCATGCCTTCAAGCTTTGTACACTCTCTCGATATGTCCAAGAATGGTGAGTCAAGAAACTCCTTTGGAAACACATGTTGAAGCCATAGTTCTATTCCAAAGGATGGAGGCGATTCTATACCAAATCGTCGTCCTAGACTTCCCGATCTCCAACGTGAAACAATTCATGCAAACATTCTACTCCCGACCCGCCAGCTTCTTCGCGAGGACAGTCAAGCAGCTGTACCTCACGACCGTAATTGACTACACAGAGGCTTGCAGAATCGTAGCTGCGTGCACCGGCGCTAGGAACGTTATCTGCTGGGCGGATCCGCTCTCTTCTCAGAGCATGGTCCTTCAGTTACCACCTACACAGCAAATCCAACAATTATCTACCAAGCTCAGGTGTCTTTGTGAACCGCTGACACCACGTTCCTTTCCTAACCTCTCACACCTTGAAATCGTGTCTCCTCCCTCCGATCGAGCACCCGAGCAGATAGATTGGGAGGGCCTGGCAAAGCTGCCGAAATTGACACATCTCATGCTCGGTGACCTCTGGAGCTCGATTCACTTAGAATATCTTTCCCATTTCGAACAAATCCTCGAAGACTGTCAAAACCTGAAAGCGTTGATCCTCGTATCGTCCGACACCTCATTTTTGAATGCCCTGAAGAAATCGGATCTGCAGCGGGACAAAAGGGTGGCTGTCAGAGAGGTCTTCAATGGATCCACTCCTCTTCTGGAATTCTGGGATAGAATCCGACGTGGTGGGCCGGATTACTGGGAATCTGTAGATGACGAATCGGTGCGTTGTGTCCTTGATCACCTATGTAACTTGTTTTGATAGTGTCATTCTAGATAACCGAAAGTCCACCGCCCAACCCGTCCTGAGTTCGACCAAGTTGCGACATTATACCCTCCATACCTATAGTTCTATACCCTTCCATTCTATCAATCAAGGTCGACAGTAGATTTAATACTTCTATTCATTTGAAAATTGACGCAATTAATAGAAAGGGTGTTGTGGGACGAAGGGTGAATGTTCAACGGAAAGGACCACAGAAGAAGTAAAAGCTCCTTCAACAGACGACAAGAGCTCGATATCTATACTCTTGTCCACGACAAACTTCTCGATCTTGTCTACACCAGTATCAGCACGAACGATATACCCAGCTCTCATCAACTCGCTGCAAACACGCATGGCCCACGTTCGGCACGAGATCCCGTTTTTACGGTTTTCAGGGACGGACTTGTATCCCAAAGGATAGGGCTGGTCGAACACGTTGTGGAAAACCTTGTTCAGGACGTCATCCATACCAGGCGTGGGTGTGAATCCCTCGATCCTGAAAAACGCGAAGGCCGCGATACCTTCGGTCCGGGAGTAGGTGGTCACTGGATCGACGACCTCTGATACAGGGCCTTCAGCTGTGGATGAGTTGTCTGGGAGGACGGCCCAATGATGTTTGGTGGCGATGCCTTTGTCGTCGGTGATGTAGAGCACCCAGTGGAATTTACCGATCTGAGATTTGAGTTGGTTGGTGCTCACGTATAAGCTGTTGGGCTCTAGTGGGACAATAGGGTTGGATGAATCGCTTTGGTCGGGGCTGGGGCTCATTGGTAAAGAAGATTTTTGGGTATTGGTAAGGATCAAGAGTACTCTGGGGGTGGGAAGGCACTGTGGGGTATTGATTGTCCTCCTTTTATATCTGGATTCTGGAGGATGGAAGCCTTGCTTTACGGAAATGTGTCGTGATTCTGTTCGCGAGTCCACAAATTAACACAATTGTCCCGACAATAACGTCTGATACCCATCAAGGTGATATGGATATAAAGATACGAAGGTACTGTACATACATATTTAGCTTAAAGAGCTTGAGCAAGGAAGGACAAGCGCACATTGAGCGCACGTCATGGTTTCGGAGGTCAACAGACGCCCACAGGTTATGTCAGCTTTTAGAAGTGTTAAACTCGTTCCATTCTTTTGGTTACAAGGTCTCTCACACGAGACTCCCAAGCATCCCAACAAATGGATAAAACCACGCTATCTCTCCCATCTGCCGACCCCCGACTATTACCATCCATCTTTCTCCCCTCTTTGCCCTCTGGAAGGACCCATGTCCACCGCATGGTGCCCTCTTTCTCAAAGCCCAATTTCTCCGCAGCAGAGACACTCGCATCGTTCAACGGACTCGCACACCACACAACCCGCCTATAACCCAACCCGCCCTGCGATGGTAGGTCCAGGAAATACTTCAATAATAAACCCGCCGCGTTCGTCGACACGAACGTTCTTTGGAACTCGGGAAGGATGATCACTGGTCCTATTTCCACGGAAAGACTCTGGGACGACCCGTGTAGCCACCCTATGACACCGGCGATCCTGCCTTCTGGGATTTTAGGATTGTCGCTGGTCTTGGTTTTGTCGATGATAGCGAACAAGACGGAGTCCTCCTTTTGACGAATAAAGGTTTCCAGAAAGATGAGGAACTTTTCTTGTGTAGACCATTGAAGTGGCAAGTGTCGTTCGATCTCGGGATGTTTGGAGTATGACGAGTAGAACTCTTCTGCGTGAATCGGTGGGACGAAAGGGACAAGTCGGACACGGTCGGTTTGGAGGGAGGGTGGGATGGGAATGGCACTGTTGATGTCGTATGGCTCGCGGAAGGCAATATCGACTTTTGCGGGTCCCTCTGGCTCCTTATACGTGTTGATGAACGACATCGTTACCAGCTGTACCACTGGATTACCAATTAATGGTCAAGGTGTATTGCTTTGATCAAACAATCTCTATGGAATTGAGTCATTCCGCAACGTTTGTCGGCAATATCTCCCCGAGGATTGAGGACATACTTACCCCGATCGGCAATTCGAATAACCCGCAGAATCAATGGTCTTCAAACACAACCAAGGATTCAGAGTGCTTGAAAGCATGTACAGTAGATACAAGCTAGCATATGTAGATTACAGAAAATAGATTCGAAGTAAAGTGAGAGAGATGCCCTTAAAACTCTTCAGCACACCGACAATTACAATCAGCCACTGGGCAGACATCGTGCGTCCTCCTCCCATCCTCGCCCATGAACCACTCCAAAATGTGTGCGGCGTGTCCACCGTGCCGACAAGTCTGACAAATGACGATGGCGTCGTCAAAGGTATCTGAGAAGGCGAGGTGGTCAATATACATTTTCAAAGCCAGCAGAAAAGAAAAAAGAAAAAGAAAGAAAGAAAAAGTAAAAGAAACGTACCTCGATGTTGGGTATATCCAAGGTCCACTTCACGGGCTGCATCTTGCACTATCGAGAGCGTCATTAAACATACAGAACACCTGGGCAGCTCGCGACTGCAGTTTGGGCACGCTGTCGGCTAAAGGGTTTCACGAATCATAAGTAACGGCGATGGTAGATAAAAAAACAGTAACAATAACTTACGCGTCCGGTCTGCGGTTGTCCTTGCCCAGGGCTAGAGCAACTGACAGATTTGTTGCAAAAATGACACCGTATAAGAATTTGCTTGGGTGCCCATTCTTCTTCTCTTGCCATATCGCCATTTTGTATAGCCTCATGCAGGATTTGTCCCCTTTCAATATCAAGACTGACTCGAAGATGATGCAGTTTGAACCCATCTAGCAGATCCCTATACGTCTCCAACCACCGCTCCGCCCTCCTATCCTTGAACCTCTGCGGGCAGACATACGAACTCAAGATCGCAGCACTCTGCACATCCCCAGTTCGATCGAGATATGTTTGGAGGATGTTCATGCCGGCAGGGGTCAGGCCGGTGACTATGAGTGCGTCGATGTCGCCGTGGATCCGGGCGTTTTCGACAGCGCGTTTGAGGTAGGATGAAAGGGTTTTATCATCGAGGAATTGGAAGGCGATGGCCACGCGCTCGCGGAACGGGATCACTTCTTCTTCGAGGACTTCAGACCAGTCACCCATGGCGAGGTGCGTGAGCATAACTCTGAAATAGGGATCGTGTAGTCGGATGATAAGCCGTCCGTAGTGTTCTCGGAGGTCGTATCCTTTTGAGCTGCTCGATCCGCCCAGAGGTGCTAGTGCTGCCACGGTACCCGACATCATCTGATGAGTCATATCTTGAAAATATTTAGGATTTATTTCTTTGTTTTGCTTTCAAACATAAGGGAACTTACCATCACTCCTCATGAGCAAGTCGATTGCTTTACTATACTGCCCACTGAACACCAACCAGCATGCCGCCCTCGAAAGATTTCCCTCCCTTTCCCACCTGAACAAAATCTCTTAGCCCACCGAAACAAAACAGAGGAAGAAGAAAAAAACCAACCTTCTGATTGCAGAAGCCAACTCCTCCTCCCTCAGACTCCAACCACAAAGTTGCAACGCAAGCTGTCTCTGTACCAACTTGTTTGTATGCACCGTCGGTTTCCATGCATACTGGTCGATACCCCTCCTCGCAGCCAGGATGTTCAGGGCAGCACTCCAATCGTCTGTAGGAGAGCGGCTTCGACGGGAGGAATGGGTTGCTGGCTGTTGTCCCGAACTTCCGGCGTTGTTGCTCCCTGCACTGCTCGTATGTGTGTGGTGATATTGTTGTTGAGGATTGGGTGGCAGATCGAGGAGTAAAGAACGCTGGTTTGATGGAATAACTTCATCGTTGGCTGGCTGATGTGTTTCGTTGATTGGAGGGAAACCTTCCCATATACCGAGGAGTCCGTGATAAGAAAAGTCGTATCTGTGTAAACGAGGAGTTGGGTTGCAGAGGATTTCTTGAGAATCTGCGGCAAGAGAGGTAAGAAAATCACCTTGAGCAAAGAAAAAAAAAAAGAGAACAAAAAGAAAGAATTTACGAGAGATCCATGCCCAAAGTTCACACAAGTGTTGCGTTCCGTCAGACGATTCTTCCGTAACAGTAATGTTATGCAGAGGCTATAAAAAAGGGAAATAAAGAGAATTTCAGCGCATATACATGGATTTTCTTTACAACAACATACCTGACTCAGGCCATAACCAGCCTTCGCCCTTCTTCTCATGATCATCGATATATCTTCTTGGACAACGTGCATGATCCCCTGTTTTCTCGCCTCTCTATCCCGCAACTTGCTGACCCGTGCTGTTATCGACCGGTCTCGCATAATGTTGACCCGAGGATGAGCAAAAGACGAAAATCCTTCTTCCCGGCGAAGCACATTGGTGGGTGGAGGAGCAGTGACATCATCAACACGTCGGTAATCCGCACTGTCGTCAGCGATGATAGTGTCAGTCCTTGAAAGGCTTCTTTTCGACAATGCTCTTGGTTCGCCACGTTCTCCACTACGATACTTGCGGACAGATGCTGGGCTGTAGGTTCGTTGTTTTCCAGGTCGAGTGGCAGACAAACCTGTTGGACCGACGTGAGCAGACGGAGCTGCTGCGTTGCTCGCCATGAAGCTCGTGATACCACCCACAATAACAGGTGTTGTGGTTGCTGGAGGTGCAGGCGCGGTTGTGTTGGCATCGGCGGTCGTATGTGGTGGAACAATAGCAGTTGGTGTTATTGTAGCAGATAGTGCTGGAAAACCGTCTTCATCGCCTCTTCCGAAAAGGGCTGGAGAGCTTGTAATGGGCGTGATGGTGGCTTGGACGGAGCGAGGACGAGGTTGCGAAGAACCCTCATCATTGGTTAACCGGCCTCTCATTCGAGAGTCTTCCCTGGCAGGACGAGACCTCGAACGAGACATTCTCCTTCTCTCTCTCGATTCGAGTCTATCTCCTTCCTGACTTCGGTGACGCGCAGAGGCCGGTGGCATATTGTCCGTAAATCCGGGTTCCGTTGCAGGTGGTGTCACTTCTTTGTAGCCTTCCAAAACTTTCATCCCAACGCCGGCCCCGATTACAAGGTCTCCTCGTGCGCTCCAGGCCACCTGTTTGGTCGTGTCGTGGATGGCGTATAGCTCGAGGTCGCCTTCTTTGTTGACAACCATCACATTTGAAGTTAGTGGATAATGAATGTTTCCAGAGTGTGCGAGGGCTCGCGACATTGGAACAAGAGCGAAAGATGTGAGAGGTCGAGGGAATGATTTGGCTAGATGATTTGAATGAAGAAAATCAATTTCTTTTTTGAAACGATAGATAAAATAAAATGAACCTACTTCGCCTTGTATCAGCGAGAACATGGGCTAATGGGCCTGGTCCATGAGATAGCCGAGACGGATCCTTTTCTTTTGAAGAGCTTTGGGATTGAGTCGTTTGCCAGGGAAGATTGGCTGCCCAGCTTCGCTTCGCAGTTCGACTTGAATCCCTTGAACCCTTCGCCTCTCCATCTGTAGACCCACCACTTGGTCCAACTCCAGCTAGCCCATCTAAAGATTGCAATCTCGACTCTCTGAGGTCCCAAAATCGGACATAATTCGCGTCCTTTTCCAACGTTGCAAGGCATTCTCTTCTGGTATTCGAAAATTCGATGTGGGTGTAGGACACCCCACTGCCTGGTTTGATGCGAGCACCATCGGCCAAGGCATCCTTTTCGGAGAATGTAACGATAGGCTGGCCGAGATGGCGTGCATCCCAGACAGTGATAGCAGTGTCGCTGTAGCATGCTATACGGTGCTGGTCGAAAGGGTCTGTGGCAATCCCATTGATCTTGGAGGCGACGTTCACAACGGCACCAGTGGGCGAGCGAAGGTCGAAGAGTCGTAACCAGCGTTGTGATATGCCTGCTAAGAGGAGATTCGTTGATCCAGGAAGGAAAGAGAGCGAGGAAACGACTTCTGTCTGGGCGTATTGTTGAACGATTCGGGCGTCGATACGTGTTTGATTCTCGACTCGAGGGAGAAGTGGTTGCGGACGGGAGGCAAGAGGAGAGAGGGTGTTTAAAAAGGAAGACATGTCGGCTTGGTTGTTGTTGACACCCTCTATGGGGAGGGTCAAGGACAGGGTAAAGGTACTGATGTCCCAAATCACAAGGCTGGCGTCGCCACGGACCTTGTCAAGGCCGACGGCTAGGTAGTTGGGGTCGACGGGGTTAAAAGCAAGCGCGTTGCATGATCGTGAATTTCGAACTGGCAATGTTACAGAGGGCCCACTCGACAAAACATTTTTGCGCTGAGCCTGCTTTCCCGCTTCCAAACGGATGAGGTCGACCTTCCCCGTACTCAATCCTACAGCAATCAAATCGTCGAAAGTTGGATCGGGCGACCAAGCAAAAGACTATTAATAAAAGCTATCAGTGAAGTTATATTAACCGCGAGGACATCCAGACTGACCTTCATGAAATGCAAATCATGTTGAGAAGTGATATGCCTGATCTCTGGATATTCGGCTGCCCATTCGTAGAGAGTGATCTGGGAGTTTCCTCCAACCACGAATTTGTTGTCATATCGCGGGTGCCAGAGAAGACGTTTTTCTGGTTGGACCATCATCGTTCAAAAGTCCAAGAAGTCAACCCGTGAACCCAATGTCGTGGCCAATGTATAGTTCGACCGGGCTTAGCAGATGAGCTAGCGACTTGCGTTGGGAGAGTTCAAGATGAGTGCATTGTGCTCCGCGAGACGAGATAACTAAGACGAGGAAAAGCAATTCGTGAATGGTCGTGGTTGAGCGACGGCACTCGGCCCGGCGTCCCCTGCCGAGTCGCGGCATCGCCGACACGCCAATTGCTCACTGTTCAGAACTGACAACGACGTTCTTGAACTCAACCAACCACCACTTTATTCTGCCAATCCAACAGTGTCGACGCATTTCTGGTGTCACATTCAAATTTAATCTTACGGATGCGATAACATTGGACCGTTACTGAGGGCTCTCTTTTCCTATCCGTCTTTCTTCTGGCTTCACTGATTTTTGAGGCGATTCGTTCTTCTTAATTGCGTGTTTTCGTGAAATTTATCCCGAAAACGATTGATGTCTTGCTTATAAAGGACCTTGCACTTCAGGTTCCATTTGTTATCTTTCTCTTCCACCTCCACCACTCCCGTCGCCGCCACCGCCGCCTTCGCTTGGGACTTTGGTTCACCTGATCTTTTCTTGAAGGCACTACTTACTGTCACCTTACTCCTCCAGCAAGTTGCTAACATCTGTTAATGTCTCATCAGATTTTAACCTTCAAGCCTTGAGGGTCGGGTCAAGGACAGTTTTCAAGCTCATATATTCATGTTTTTTTCCCTGGCGATGTGTCACCTTTCGTCCAACTTCGTCCCCCTTTCAAACTTATATGCTGACTCTTCTACATTGGTCCTATAGCACCTGAATTAATCGACGACCCATCATGGCTCAGTGTTTGAAAGCTTGAAGGTCAGCGTCACAATAATTGCGGGAAGGTTTCTCAAGCGCATATATTCGTCTCCTCCTGACTCTAAGCATCCACTTCCGAGTCGTACGTTCTTTGTTTGTATCTCATAAGTCTCTTTCCTTTCAGGACATGTAATCAGGTGCATATACTCGACCTTCCGCTTTCATTTCTTTCCGCTGATTCTCTCCTGAAGAACCCGCATATATCGACCGTTTATCCTCGTTCAATGTTTTCGATACCTGTACTGTTGACTAAAAACAGGTGGATTCGGTCAACAGCACAGTTTTTGGCAAGAAACATCCCACAAGAAGAAGACATTTGTCTTGCAATCCAGTTCAGGGAGGTGAACATTCTCCTATTTGTACCAAAAAGAAAAAGAGGAAGAAGAAGAAGAGAGAAAGAAGGAGTAAGAGATGTTGAACACAACAAAAAAGAATTCCTTCGAGCCGGGATCGAACCAGCGGCCTCGGGATGACTAACCAGTTCTGATTAGGCAATTTCAGCATTAAGTAAGCGGGATGGCTCAGTAACCAGATTACTCTGGATTACACAATTTTCTCTGAGCTTGATTATTTCTGCAACCAAACCACGCAATAGTTGAATCTTCCTCCGCAATTTAAAAAATACAGTAAGGTTGTAGCATGTCCTTGCCTGTCCCCACAGTTCACTGTACTCACGAACACTTCCTTTGCAGCAAACAAATCACAGCAATGTCAACCGGATAGCTTCCTGATTACGCAATCTGTCACACAATAATCGAGGAACATTTCCAGCGCATATATTCGTCTCCTCCGGACTGTGAGCATCCACTCACAATATGGACA
>JAIFHD010013462.1:0-12648 GCA_019721455.1 Psilocybe mexicana | reverse complement strand
GTCGTTTCATCGTGGCTTTCTTGGGCTCATCATACGGGGTTAACGACAACGTGGTGTTTATGGAGGCGGAACTGGTTCCTCGTGATCAAAACCGTTTTCCTTTGGGAGTTTGTCCCCAGAAATAAGAAATTCGGGGTTGTTCACTTTTCAGGTCAGTCTCACATTGTTCATAAGATTCCAGGTGTCCTGGTTATCCGGGTAACAGGGGATCTTACATTCTTTGTATATCCTGTGAGTTTTGACTCGGAGTATGATGATTTTTCTGACTGGTAATATTCAGATCACATCACTACTTTGGCCATGGCAAGCATATCGAAAAATGCAACGTTCTTGAGCGTTTTTGACACAGAAGAGATGCCATCGTTTACCTGAAACGATGCATCACAAAATCGCCGTGGTTCCCTGTACTGCAATATGTATAAGGCGAATTGAAATTGAATTCCCCAGAGGCAGACTTACACCAATCTCTCGCGTATGGTCCCTTATTGTATAAAAGACTCAGAAGGGGTATCCCGGGATATCTCCGGTAAGGTTCCACGAAAGTATGCTTTGATACACAAACTCATAGTCTATCGAACATAGATGGATGTGCGAGCCACTATCCACGGTGCTCACGACATCCCTGCGGTCCATATCAGTGTCCAAAGACAAGCCAAACTTGAGCCAAACGGTTTCTTGGAGACTTGGACCGCCCTCGACATCATTCAGACTTTGGGTTTGCCTCACGGTTTCCTCACCATAATATGTACCCAAGTACATCAAAAACTGATGACACCATGTGGAAGCCGCCGAAACATCCGAGATTCGGGAGAGGGGATGAAACCTGATTCCGTGCTCATCGATCCCTAGGGACCCAACACCCACATTAGGCAAAAAACTACCCATGGCAAAAAATCCCGATCTAACTTCGCCGGAGGGCAGAAGTCGCCCCTTGTTGTATCCTGACTGGCTGAATTCAAAGGCCTCGAGGGGGATAGAGCCGTAACGGCATTGTTGTGATTCCTTTCTTACTTGCCATATAATACCAAATGGTCCGTTAGCGGCAACCTTTTTTTCGACCCCTCCTTTTCCCCGTTGTCGTCGTTCGCGATGTCGGTCGTCCCAGAGCTGTGGTCCCCTGGTGTCGTCGCTTTGGGATTCGACTTGTGAGTATTTGGGTACATTGACGATGTGTGTATGCGAGAAGCTCACTATCACTTGATGTTAACGTAGACTTGCACTCAAGGTGAGAGAATCAAATCATGACGCACATTTGCCCACAAAGCAAGCCATCAACTGACCTCAACCTAACGCTACCAGATCTATGAAGTCGCAGTCGTTTCGTTATGGATCTACGACTACTTCCTCACCCTTCCCCGTGAAGTAAATGCAACTTATACTCCTTGAACCACATTTCTGACTCTTGGGTAGATTGACTATTGTTGGAACGGGAAAAAGACACCTGGTACGCCCTATTCATAGCTTTAATACCTTAGAAATAGGCGCTAATCTGCCTTCTGTAGTCTTTTGGCTGTTTATTCTGGTAAATCTATGGGGAAACCTACTAGACATCCACGATCGATCGCTGACTTACGGCCAACCTCATCCAGAATCGATACTTATGTCCCATGTTCATGACCATCACAGTCTTCAGTGCGTATCACTCTGTAACTCTGCATCACCGTGGCTGATACTTGTTCCCGAACAGCATACTTTTCGCCTGCATTTACAGAAGAAGTAAGCATCCCGCTCAAATGTTATCCTTAAGATTCTTACCAACCGCAATGCAGATGTTTGTCAAGTTTTTCACAATTCTGAGATCCTGCGCTCAACCAAATATTCAAATCCAAATAGTTGCCATCGATACGGAGTTTTAGAAACCCTCGAAACGGCGCTGATGACTTGCATAGCCGAAGTTTTCTTGACCCTGCGGTATGACCACTTTAAATTCTGTAGGCCTGCCTTCAAGTTTGTCTAACATTTTTTCCTCCATCATAGGGTCTATGCTCTCTCGAAACGCAACAAGGCCATACTTATTGTAGCGGTGTCCATTATTTTAACGCAATGGGCGTTGGTCTTCTACGGCCTATCGTTCAATGGGAAAGGCACCGCCAATGTCGCGTTTCTGATCGACCCTCCGGAGTTCCCACCACCGCCTATGCCAAATACTGACCCCTACCATGGTGAGTGTACCCTGGAAAAGAAGGAAACAGGTTGTCTAACCGTTAATTGAACATAGTTTGCATCTATATTTCGATCCTCGAAGCGTAGGCACCGATTTCCTCTCCAGAATTCAACCATAGTAAATCTCTCATCTCGACCCGCATCCAGTGTACCGTTCGCCACGGGATGGCTCTCCCTGACTTTAGCCTTTGACACGCTTGCGTTCTTGGCTATCATTATTATAACTCTCCGCCAGACGAGAGAATTCGGCGTCATTCCCATGATCTCCGTCATCCAGCGCGACGGAGTTGTATACTTCTTCGTCTTGTTCTCATCCAATCTGATCTGGTTGCTTCTTCTGTTACACGCTCGGGTATGTTTTCCGCGGATTCTTCTGGCTTCAAGAAGCGTATTCTGACAAAAATCTTGCTCCAACACCAGCCCGCATTGAAATTCATGCACAACCAGTACGTTTTTCATGGTCTCCCCACTAAATATAGGCTTGATAGCTGAACTTGTCCCAATTCGAAAACCACAAGGCCTGCAATGATGTAAGCCCCCTTCTCCAGCGGAGCCCAGAGTATCACACTACTGATTCAATTGGCAGCTTCTCAGCGATCATGATCAATCGAATTACGCTAAACCTCAAGGGCGCAAATGAACAGCAGCGGGAGAAGGCATGGGGAATCCAGACGTTCGAACAAGGCCCAGCTCTCCCACGAATATCAGCATCGAGCTCCAGACCGTCAAAGCTCACCTCATTTTCAACCAACACGTACAGCACTAACACCTATACCGCTCGGACTGGCACAAGCACTGTGACGTCTGGGGGATTCATCGAACTCCAAGACGTCTCGGCCTACCGTACGGGGGTATAATGATCAGAAGAAAAGAGAAAACGCGTGGAACTCCGAGATGTGGCAGAGGGGAGGGTTGTGATGAATCGTCATGATGACTTGGACATGGTGTATTTTACGATCTTGGATTTTTTTGTAATACTTTGCATTACCAGCCGTATCCTCACACAGGAACATTTTTCCGCCTGGAAATTCAACCATGTGTTGTGTGAGGGAGATTAATGTTATGTCATTAACTTATTATTTCATGGGAAATAGAGACAGTGTTGAGTGGACCTTGTTTGACGTTTAGTAATGATAGTAGTGCTAATAGCTTCGCTCCCTTGTGAAGATGGAAAAGGCTGGAGTCTGAATTCGGTCAGAAAGTCGGATTTTCACTCCAATTAGAATACCTGAAGCGACAGGATTGTGATATCGGGAATGGTCACTTATGGCCGCCTTCCAAGAAGGATTAATGATCATGACTAGTTTCTCTCTGTAACGGAACATCGCCACTGCCAATGATGAGTAAAGCGGTCCATGGGCGTTGATGATATGTATCTCCGTCATTGAGTCCGAGGGAATCCCGCCATGCGCTTGTGAGCGTCAGCGCTGGCCGCCACTGTAATTTCTGATCGACACGGCGCGCATAACGATATCATATGATTTGCAGACCTATTTGAGACGTACAAGTCCGCCGATCTCAATCCGATTACAAGGTCCATATCATAACAGCTCGTGGCAGTGAAAGGAGTTACATAGGTGAAAAAGAAAAGGTGACGAGTTCACATATTTAATTGGTGGTGGCATCTGTGAATTGGGTGGTAGCGAATCCGACTTGGGCGTTCGTGGTATCATAGACACTGTAGAACCTTTGCAAGAACGCAAATCCATCTGTGACGGTTTCCATCAGAAATCCTGTCCGATTTATGATCTATGCGAACCACACTCACTGATGAAGTCGAGTCCTGTTCCGCTGTTATTCCCTAAATCGGCTGTGATGAGGTAGATTTTGCCTGCCTCACCACCGAGTTCACTGTTCTGTGCACGTGGCCAAATCTGTGCGTTGGGAGTGAACTCCAACGTGGTCTGTATATTTGATTAGCCATTTTAATGCATATACTTTCCACATTTGATTAAGACAGGCACTTACGGATCCGATGTTGAAGAACAAGCTTTGCATGTTCGAGAACTGTTGCTCAGTAACCGTCAAGAGCCCAGTGGCACTAAAGAAAGTATACAAATTTATGGGTGCTCAAAGAAAGGCTCGCAAAAACCATACCTGTCGAGAACGGCGCCTGTAGCTTTCTGGTATGCCTGGAACGCGTCCGTGGCGATCAGCAGAAGAGTAGTGCCAGTATCGACAATACCGCTTGAAGTGAGGAGCGTATTTCCGTCCTGCCCATAAGACAAAGTCTGGTCAATGCCCCAGTAATTGCTGGCTGGCGATGTCTTGGTAATAGGAACAAAGGTGATGTCACTTGTGGTACGCGATGTGTCGGTACCTCCGAACGTGAGTTCACCGTTTGCGGCACCGGATGTAGTGGTAGGTTCATACGAGATTCCAATAGATTCTGTGGGGATCAACTTCTGCGTAAAAAGGTTGGAGGTCACGGTTGGAACATTTGGGGTGTTGGCCACCGTTCCTGTAAATTGATTGTTAAATTTCGCATACAACCAACTTCTCAAACCGCACATACCAGTGGTCAAATCAAGAGGTCCGATTCTATCCATTAACAATAGACTAAGTTTTCCTTGAGGTCACACACAATGCTAGATAGATGACGTACCCAAGAATACCGTCAACATCACTGAAGCCAGTTGCCTTTGAGGCAACGCCAATTGACTGGTTTTTGATAGTGAGAGGTCCCATCGTCACTTGATCAGTGACTACATATACAAATTAGGCTCAGAGAAACCGTCGAACATAGTGAGAGTAGCGCATATACTCACATTCGGTCCCCGAGAACGACCCTGATCCGTACGTTACATTCTATTGCAATGTGTGTGGATGAGTTGCGATGGTAAAACCTTGCATGTCATTGCCAGTACTTACGACAGCGTTACGTGTATTCTTGCTGGTGGACGTCGGCTTGTATTTTGTATTAGCGCCCACCCACCTACAATGATTTATTAGTAAATTATGCGCATATATTCACAATAAAGCTCAATGCATACGTGTTAGAGCTTCCTAATCACGAAAATAGCCGTTCACAAAAAGCAGGAGATTAGATCACAAAAGAAAGGAAACATACCTGTGTCGATAAGGAGAGTGAACTGGGTTGGGGGATTGCCGACACCAACCGACATAGTGTAGGTGACTCCTAAGAATGGACAACATGTAAACATAGAGCGAGAGTAGAGAGGCAATATTCTAACCAGCATCAGTGACATCAATGGAGTTCTTAGCAGCCTCTGGGTCCCCCGCTGGGGGAACGGGAGCGGGCTCAGTTGGCTCGGAAGGAGCAGGAGCAGGATCAGAGGGTTCGGTAGGGGCGGGATGGGGATGGTGTTGCCTATGCTTGTGCCTATGATGTTCAGCGGTGGCTGCCTTGTGGCCGAGGGGACCGTGCGGGTGTAAGCCCTGGACGAGCTTCGCAGCACGCGCTTTGTCGTGGGCGAGGATATGTTTCGCACCACGCTTGACATGAGTCTTGAAGGGGAGGGAGTTGACGACGACGTGAGTCATTGTTGAGGATTGTATATTGCGGGGTGGTAGTAGTTCGAGTTCAAGTTGAGATAAGGACAAATGAGTTGTTTACCGAGGGTTTTTATACTTGTTCTGCTGTCTTGAACGCAACGTCAAGCGTCATAGCACCGTCTTTATTTTTAGCCTCAGTCAAGATAGCCAGGCGTTGGCTCGCACGAAGTAGCACTTTTGTGTCGTTTTCTGCTTCTTTCTTGTATTATTAGTACGTGCACAGCCGAGATAGGATGGGCACTGTGCCTTCCAGCGCTGAAAGAATAGAGACATCGGCCGTGCTTGACACCATAGAATGGAATCTCGCACAATTAGGGGCCGCATATATCCAGTTTCTCACTGTCGATGAGTAGTTGGCAGCGAGGAACTTGAAGACAAAGAAAGATAGATATCAGAGAATACTGACAAAAAAGGAGGGAAAGCATCCACAGGATGGAGTCGCAAAGTCAAACAATCCATACATGGACTGCTAAACCATCCTTAACATGTACAAAGCAGTCCGTGAAGCGCAAGTTACTATCCCGACGACGGCGAAGTACCGACGGAATAGTGAACACAAATCCCAAAAACGGAATGACATGACCGCGCGACACAGACGAAAGATAGATAGAATATCCTTCCATGTGCTCCCCTGGCAAACAATGGAGTCAAGCGGGAGGAGACGAATAGTTCCATCTAAGAATAGCCATGGGACACCGAAATTCAAAAAGCGTGGTGGGGGCACATAACAGCCTCAATCCGGAGACAACATTTTTGGATGCACGGGAGGCGTGTCAAGCTTCTTGAAGAGAGAGGTCCATATTGTATATAGAAATCATCGGGTTCGTGGCCAGCCAAGTTAGAGTCGCGCGACGATGCGAAAAGAGTACATGTCATGGCCCCAGTTCGGGGAGGAGCAGTTCCACTATCTAACAATAGTTCTTGAGTGTCATGAGTGCAAGAGCATGGCACGTTCGTGGGTAGCTGTTGTTGGAAGAGAGAACCTTTTGAGAGTGGACATGGTTCGTAAACGAGGAATGGGTTCAGCGTGTGACTGATTGGGAGGGTGTGATTGATGTGACAATGAGATAATGGTTCCCAGCACGTGAACACACACAAAGTTCGTTGAACTTGGGGAGGGGCAATGCCTCCAAACAAGTTGGACTGATGACTAAGCGGACAGCCACCACAAACTTGACCGAAGTCGTTTTTGAACATGGATTCGCCTCTTCGACACAGATTTTCCGCGCATTCCGAAGTATATAGATAGTAAAAGAATGTAGAGTGGGTTAGTTGGCCATCCGAGCGTGTATAGTGTGTTTTCGTCGCTATTTCCTTGTTGCAAGCACGTCGACACGTGCATTATGCAATACTAATAAAGTGACATGACCGCGTTTTTACACGTGTTACATAAGCTAATTACCGTGTTTCAAGCCACATTTTGGAAACCAGATTAGAGGTTTTGCTCGCCAGCTATGGCCTCAATTCTTTCTGTATGTTTTATATTGACAAAATACCCAGGGAATGGATAGAAAAGTTTCAAACAGAGTGAACTGCAAGTGCTATAACTCGTGACATTGGATAGCACTTCACGGCATTGTCATTTTCAAAATCGCGTGAATTTCTATCCAAAACCTGTAGGATCTACTTAAGTTACAATTTCCGCAGAAATTTAGGCCAAAGCTGTCCGATTGAGGCCGATATCCTGCATAACCTTTTTTTTGTTTTGGTATAGGGAGAGCAAACAGGAACAAACATCCACCCCATTTGGCAGGCATTGCCCCTCCCCATTGAACTTTCTGAACCAAGTCTGAACACATCCAACACTTCACCAAGGTCCTTCATGGACGCGCCAGTTAATATTTTGTCGCGTGGGCTGTTGGGAGGCGATATGACAGTCAGAGGCCTGGGAGTGCCAGGATCATTCTATTTTCACTGAGGCACTCGGATTGAATTCTATCCAAACTCTACCCCCAAGACACCCCACTGAGATGACGGTGATTAATCAGGAATCAGTGATATGATCTTATAGTCTCTGCATTGATTAGGAGTCAGAACCCAGCTTACTCCATCTCCTTCAATAGAAACGAGAACAGGTGAAAAATTCAACTTTATTTGATCTTTGTACCTGTGTCATCTAATTTTACATATCTTGTAGGAATCATCTCATTCGCTGATATATTACTCTACCATTTGCGATGGAATCAGCAGGACAGGACACGTTCTATATTCATGAGGCTTATCACCGTTGGTGCTGCTTCCATCAAGCTCTAATGGCTCACCATTTGTTCCCAACCGTCAGGTTACCTATCATGGACGAGCAATCTACTCGAGGCCGCCCATATACGGAAGACAATATTCAAATTTCATTACTGTTGCTTTGCCACTACGCGCCAGCGGTCCACTTTAAGAGCGGGAAAAGGCAACACACATGCCAGTGGTTTCAGGAAACCTGTGAACCCAAGAGCCGTTAGGATCCAGGATTCCATAGTACCCCGGATTCTAGGATTCGGTCGGCGGTTCAGAGGCTCTATGTTCCGTCATTTCACTTCATTTCTTTTGACCCCCAGACTGTATGTTTCGATTTACGCAATCAACTTTCATTCTGGTTCAGTTCTGATACACGCGTTGGCTGGGCAATGGTTCGCTGATAAATTTTCTCTCGATGCAGGGTATCCTCCGACTTTTTTAATAATCCCAGCTGGCAAAAAGGTTGCCAGTCGTCATTCGGCACTGCGCAGACGGACCACATCACAAACAGATCGGCAGTATTCGCTGCCAGTTCACCAAAAGATGGGCGGCGGTTTCGATCGTTATCCGACGGCGAATATACAATGCATACCACGAGTTTCTGACTTTTTCTGATGATTCCTGAAACTCAAAACGTTGCCAGTCCCTGATATCGGGCCTCTTGGGTGACGATGTAGTTAGCGCCGGTTTGGCCGCATGATGATCAACGGCTGAGCCGACCTGATCACGATCGCGTCAAACGCGGACGAAAGAAGACAGGCTGAAATAAGCTTACCTCCGTCCTGCAGGAGGGCTGGCGTCGAATGTGATACTTACAATAACGTTTAGATCAGCTAACAGTTACTTTCGTACCACCACCATGTCGTCCTCCACGCCAGCCTCCGTCGACCCATATGCCTTGGTCCCCATGCCATACAGCCCATTCCTGGAGTCTCTCCCAGATGACCCTCAGCGACTCTTCGCAATAGACATGATTGTCATTCACAATTGCTTCATTCGTGGACTCAACTCGATGTGGCGTGCTGCACCACTCGTCAAGCCTCAAGACGAGGACGCGTTCATCGGTTATTGCCTTTCGGGAATTTTGGCGATTGAGGGACATCACCATGGAGAGGAAGCCATTAGTTTCCCATATTTCGAGGGCAAAATGGAGATGAAGAGCGGCGTTGAGCATAACATCGAACAGCATGAGGCGTTTTTACCAGGGATGGAAGCGCTGAAGGAATACCTTGAGACCGTGAGAGCCAAAAAGGAGAAATATGATGGGCTCAAAGTGAGAGCGCTGCTGGAGGCCTTCGGAGGGATCTTAACGCAGCACCTGCACGAAGAAGCAAGTTCCTTTTTATGCGATGCAGCCCTCATTATTCTGACCGAAATTTCTGTCTTAATAGATTGAGACAATCACTCCCGAGAGGCTGAAAGTATTTGATGATGATAAGGAGGGATTCAGAAAAATGACATCAGGTAGGTTTTATTCGCCTTCTTGACAATTTCAGGAGCTAATTACTCTACTCGTCGCTCTACATAGCTCTTGAGGATCACATCAAGGGACAACCAGGGAAGCTAACAGTCATGCCATTTATCATAACCAATCATGATATTTCAGTTGCTCCCAACTGGGTACACATCATTATTTATTCTGCACCAAAAAGCCAAAATTGACATATTCTGTCTGTTTCATTAGCCGCCCGCGCCCGCCCCAATCAAATGGTTTGTCAAAAACATTGCTACGTTATTCCATCGCAGGTATGGGTATTTTAGTAACTTCCCGTCCCCGATTCGAGGCTCGAGCTAAACATGACCGCACAGCTACTGGAAGTTCTCCTCTTTTCACCCTGATGGCTCTCCGCAAGCACCATATGGCTTTGAGAAGCCCCTACCTTCAGAGAATCAAGCTCACCATTGACCAAAAGTCGTTGATAGTGATTGCTGATTCACATATTTTTTTCCAAGTTCTCTTGACGTTCTCGAGTTGTTCTCGAGTTGCGCTCTCTTCAAGACTTGCTTGAGCATTGTTTAGGTTGTTTTATTTATTCGGCATTTGATATCCGTGTTCTGTCCCAAGTATTACCAAAAAGTTCTCTCGCTTTTGCAATAGAAAACATCGTTCTATTCTAATTCACTCTGAACAATCTAAAACTGTGAAGTTAGTTCGGGCTGTCGGCATATTCTGCTTAGTCTGAAGTATTCAAATTCCGATATACCATGGCTTAGGCCGAGTGATGATCGATTCTTTCTTCAATCCCAATCGTCATCAGTCCTTTAATTCGTTGCTCAAGCTTCAAGTGATGTTTCAACTCCAGTTGCACAGCATTAAAAGTTAAAAGTTTACCCTTCACCATCAAATTGTCGAAGATCTCTTCAACAACGAGTACCGGACATTCCTCAGTAAAGTTGACAGTTATACTCCCGACACAAGACGAAACGATTGACCCACATGATCCTGCCCTTTTTTTGACAAACTTCTAGCTTTTTTGCAACTTGTTCGGGTCGTAAGACATCCTGGGATGTTTTCTTTAGATTCATTTTTAGAACACAGCCGACCCTGTCGGCCATAATGAACTTCGAACGAGGAAGTCGACAACAAAATTGACAGGCCTTATCTGCTCTTTCTCTGGCACACCGTCCTTACCATCCTTTCCTTTCCCAAGTGCTGCTCTACCCGTTGGGTACGAATGAGCCTCCCTTCAACGAATTTATTGTCGATACGTGCCAAAGTCAACGATGAGAAATCAACCAGGACAAACGAGATCAGCTCAGCACTATCGATTGTATCCTTTACCATCGTTCTCTTCCTCGTTGTATCCTCATTCCACCTCCTTCTGCGTGCGCCAATGCTTGGGTTCCGCAAAATGCGTCGATTCCTCTTCGCCTTCACCACTTTCATGTTCTGTCTGAGCCTGGTCACGCTGATATCCATCTTGACACTCAACTTTGCCTATGGATCCGACATATTGGCTATCTATTCGAGTCTGTGCCGCGATTCTTTTACCAGCTGGTTTTGTAGACTTCGGAAACTCGAGAATTGTTGCGCCACTGCTACCATATGGGCAGCAGATTGGTTTATGGTGAGTTTTCTTGATAGATGTTGGCGAGAATCCAGCAGATACTGACTCTCTTCTCCGAAAGATTTGGCGTTGTATGACCCTTTATCAAGGTGTATCCGACCGTCTACGAAGAACTGTTATAGCCTTCTGTTCTGCGATGTGGCTTCTATCGTTTGGTTCGTCTGTCCATCCTACTCTTGACACATCGCACGCTCATAGGGCCTCTTCATCAGGTAGTGGCCTGGTCTTTATAATCCCAATGGGAAAACAAAACTTTTTCCTCATCCTAATTTCTTCTACCACTTTATTCATCAACGTCATCATTACCACCCTGATTGTGGGCCGCCTTCTACACCATCAACATATGCTGCGAGAAGCGTTTGGGCAAGACCACCGTTCGCCTTACCTCAAAGTGGTTGCCCTATTCGTTGAATCCGCATCTTTAGTGGTCATATTCAACATAATATTGTTGATACTTGTGGTCGTTGACCAGGCAAAACACACCTATCCTCTCGTTCCTGTTCAATTGACGGTCCAGATCTACGTGAGTTCTTTCTTGCGGAACCCTTGGATGGAGTTTTACTGATCAATCCTCGACTGGCAGGCCATCTCACCTCTCTTAATCATATTCAAAGTTGCATACGATCGAGTCTATCCGCCGCTCGATTCCATGCAGACTCAAGATACGCTTGCGGTTGTTGATCGGGATATACGACAGCTGGAATTCGACCAGTTGAATTCGTCTCGTTCCATCGTGACTATGGCGGGTCTAGGGTCACGAAACCCGAGTCAGCGTAGTATCTGACAACAAAAAAGCTTGGTACTGGTGCCATACTAGACTAATCTAAGTTTTACTATTATTAGGTATACTCTGTATTAATGGATTGAACAACTACGATTTCAAGAGCTCCTAGAATCTTTTTGGGACGTTCAAATTTTGGCGAACTCATTGGCCTCAAAATATGACGTCATAGGAGAAATTGGGAGTGAGGAAAGTGCGAGCCTTCCTGATAGTGTCGCTCCACAATTGAACAGAATATCCCTTACACTGACGTGTTTATATAGGACCCGTGAAGCTCCTGCCAGGTGTTGTCCGCGAAAATCCCAAAATTGGGTCTGAAATCCGTAAATGTTTTGGTCTGAAATCCGCAAATTCGGACAGTCAAAATCAGGGTCCTTCCTATTTGGGATATTTTTCGCCCGCCTGCGGCGCTTGCCGAGGAGCGATGAATGTGATGTTTCACGCTTTTGGAATAGATTGTGATCAAATCTTGTTTCTATCATACTCTTATGTGCATATTAGGTAGTATTGAAGTCCGCGTTGACAATATTTTGACCTCCAGAATGTCCCCGAGAATATGGTTGAGGGCCCCAGGCGGACTCTCAAATCCGCAAAATCGGACAATCATTCGCCAAAAAGTAGCCTGCGGCGCCCCCAAATCCGTAAATGCCGGACAATGAATTTTCAAAATTTCGCTCTCAAATCCGCAAATCTGCGGACAACACCTGGCAGGAGCTTCACGGGTCCTAGCTACACGGGATTCATTTGAGTTGGGCAAAAAACATCATGGAACGTACGACATGAAAATATCAAGAAAGACTGGCCCAGTCCGACGTCGGCTGGATAACTAATCTTGAACCGGAAAAGTCAATAATGATACTACAACGGGTCTTCAAATTTTCGGTCCTGAAA
>JAIFHD010013436.1:0-10171 GCA_019721455.1 Psilocybe mexicana | reverse complement strand
AGGCGTAGGAATGATGAAAGTAAGACAATAAGATGATATTCGCCTCGAGGCTACAATGCGAGTTCTAAGTACAGTTACTTATGTAATATCTACGGTATTACTAATAACTAAGTCTTCGAGTACTCGTAGCCGAGATTTATGTGATCCTACGAAATTGGGAAACATACTAGATTGTGTTATGGAGATGCTTTTCTTCCTCCAGCGCCAAAATATCACGTTAGGGGTCCCTGCTGGGGTATCACCTTCTTCTGATTTGAAGAAGTACCTGGTGGAGTAAACAGTAATGTCCGATCCGATTGGGAGCTGTCTCCTCCCCCACCCTTCGAAATCGATTACAAACAGGACGGCATCCATTTCGAAGGATAAGTCCTCGTTGACGACTGTTGGTACTTTGATTTGAAAGAAGTCGTCGTAGAGGATACTGTTTCTAGCCGCGCTCCTAAATTGTTCATCGTCTTCGACGTAGTGGAGGGTGATCCTGTCGTTCGAAGCATCGCCGGCGATCAGTTTTGGATTCATCCTAGCCAAACGATCGATTTCCCCTTCTTCGAAGCGCCAGCAATATAGGATTGGCAACTTGTGAGTCAGCCAGAGGGGTATGTTCGCCTCTTGCCATGAATCGGCCAGCCGTAAGATGTATCCCCTTTTTCGATATTCGATCCTGGTTTCCAGTAAGAGTTGATTGAGAAGGATGAATGGGAGTTTCTCCTGTAGGATCGGTTGCGGGATTGCAGCTCTGAACCAGGTTAGCCACCCCATCCGATCCGCTATCGCCCGTCGGACGGCCGCAGCTGCTGCTTGGAGATCGGGTTCCGATTCGAAGGGAATGTCGCCCAAGAAGTGTTCGCCTTCGAAAGCTGGAGGGCGAACTAATGGTGGTACTCCGAGGTTGACTCTTGCGCACTGCGAGACTAGATTTTCCAGCATCTCGAACCTTGTCCCCAACTCTACCGCGTATCTGACTGCGATGTGCCATAGCCCTCTCATGGTCTCGAAAGATGGTGCTGGTACGTCAAAATCCAGAAACGGCGCAGTCGGAAATTCATTCTCGAAGTCCTTGATGGGTATCCAACCCCTCCAGTGAGTGGAAGGTCTGTACCAATCGTGATCAACAGCCCAATCCATGTCTTCGAATTTTCCAGATGGGGTCCTAGGTTCCAAATTCTCGTCTCTACTGTCCATGTCGTATTTTGCGAAAAATTCTGCTTCTACATGGAGCCTATCGACGCTGACGTGCAATCCGAACCATCCAACCCAATCCGTCTGAGCAGCCACTGATATGTCGGGAATGGTCCCCGCCTCATCTCGAATAGGATAGCCTTCGTCCATCTAGTAAGTAACCTCACTGATGTTCGAGAACACGCGAAGTAACCTCAACGTGTGTTGTGCGCGGAGTGGGGGAAAATTCGATCCTACACTTCCCTTTCTCCTCCGGTCGTCCTTTTATCGAGTCTTTGTCTGCTTATCAATTGACATGAGGAGTGTGGCGAGGTCGGGTGTTGTTCACTTCCTTCAGAAAAGGATAATCCCTCAGGAACAGGTACTGGAATCCGCCTCGTTGCGATTTCTCCTCGACACGTTTTCCATTTTCCATCCCATCGTTCTCCTCCATTTCTTCGTTCGTTCTTTCTTCCTCGTTCCATCTCCCGAGATCCCGAGACCTGTTAAATATTACGAGACTGACGTGAAAAGGGCGATCATAAATAATGTAGGATTGACGAGAATGTTCAAGGCCCTGTGCTAAGGGTCCTTTCCCTGGTGGCTGTGACCCCGGATGTTTTTGATGCGTCATAGTTTGATCGGATCACAGGCCCGCTTGGGCCTTGTATTCTCGTAAAATTCGAGGCGCGTTTCGCAGCGAGGAGGCCTCCTCCCATAAGTCGAATTGTGGGCCGTAATTTTTCCAGCGGATTAGATACTTCACTTTGTTGTCTGCTCCTTCAAACTTGTGGCCTAATATTTTCTCGACTTCATACTCTTCGTGGGCCGTTCTCCTCCTCTCATTCGCTGGGAATTGCGATCGCTGCTCTCCTTCTGGCGGAGAATTATATTTCCTCAAGTGCGCTATGTTCATTATCGGGCTCCCTGGGTAATTATCTGGCAAGCTTAGCCGGTATACGTTGTCGTTAATTTTTTCCAGCACCTCGAATGGCCCGATCCACCTTGGGTTCAATTTTGCTCCCTCCCCTTTCGATTCCATCCACTCCAGGGAATGAGGGTTGACCAGGACTCTGTCTCCGTTTTCTATATTCGGTACTTCCTTCCTTGCTTTGTTGTACTGCATTGCCTGCGCGTGCTGGGCTTCCGCAATGGCTTGCCTGGCAAGGTCTCTGTGCATCGCCAATTCTTCCATGAAGGACTTTGTTGTGCGTTTTGTTCTCGGCCCCCCTCCACTGTTTGGTGGGATCGGAAGGAAATCAGACAGTGTTTTGGGTAAGAAACCCAGTAGCAATTTAAACGGTGCTTCTCCCGTCGATGAATGTGTCGTGCTGTTGTATGCGAATTCCAAAAGGTACAGCCATTTAGCCCAGTCCGTTTTGTCCGCATTCACATATCCTCGAAGCATCTTTTCGAGCTGCCTATTCACGATCTCCGTTTGCCCATCCGTTTGGGGATGGTGGGAGGATGAAAATAACATTTTAGATTTCAGTTCAGCTGCCACCGCTCGCCAAAAATCCGATGTCCAACGCGGATCTCTGTCACAGATAACGTCCTCTGGGATCCCGAAGCGACAGACTACCCATTTTACAAACAGGCTTCCAAAGTCCTCTGCTGTCAGCCCCGTCGAGGTAGGTATGAAGGTCGCGTGCTTCGTAAAGCGATCGACAACGACAAAGATCGCGTTGTATCCTTCGCTCATGGGCAAATTGACGATAAAGTCCATGGAGATGGAAGCGTAGGGGGTGTGGGGGATTGAGTTCGACATGAGAAAACCATATCTGGTGAAGTTCGACGACTTTATCTTCTGGCATATGTCACACGTCGCGCAAAACTGAATCAGGTCGGTTTTCATCCGTCTCCAATAGAACCTCGGGCTTAATTTATGCCATAGTTTCTCAGGTCCTGCGTGAGCTGTTTCCACGGGCGACTCGTGAGCCAACTCCATCAACTTTTTCCGGAATGTTTCTGGTACACACAGCCTCGGTCGCCCGTCCGCATCCTTGAAAAACAGCAAGCCGTTTTCATCTTTGAAGTACCGATATCCCTGGTTAACGGAGTCTGCCTTTGATCTCTCGTCCATCCAGGTTGCCTTCAAAGTCGAACTGTTACGATAACCTTCCACCCATTCTGCCAACAACTTTTCGTCCAGTCTTATATGAAGATTGCCGCTTCGCGAGGAGTTTGACGATCCTGCGACTTGTGTAGGCGGCGTCGGTCCTTCGCCTTGCAGCGCTTTCTTTCCTTTGGATCCCCGAACTTTTGGCCCCTCGCTTCGTGATTCCGCTTCGGTGGGCTTGGTCTCCCCCTGTTCGCGGATCCTCTTCTGACGTCTAGTCTCAAGCTGGTACGCACTCGCGAATTCTTGGTGTTCGTTGCTCAAAGACCATATGCACAGTGAGAATCGTTCTGCTGGTTTTGAAGGGATTTCCCCCGGTTTTTCCATTGTCTGTATTTTAATGCCTGTCGTTGCGTCCTCCTTCGGGGAAACGTGCTCAGGCGTTAATTTTTCCAGCCGGGATAATGGGTCGACATTAGAGTGGGTCCTCCCCGCCCGATGGATGATCTCCAGTCCGGGCGAATAAGCCGAAAATACAGCCCCCCAGGCAGCCAACCTTCTGTTAGCATTCTCGTACGTCCTTGCCCATTGTAAGGCTGCGTGATCCGTTACTAATAGGATGGTTTCGCCCTCGATGTAGGGTTGGAATCTTATCAGGCCTTCTTTGGCCGCCAGTGCTTCCCTCTCCGTGGTTGAATATCGAGTCTCCGCTGCCTTAAATGTTCTCGACCAGTAGGCGATCACACGTTCAACATAGACCGTCGTCTCTTCAATATTACTTGCCCACTTCTGCTCCGGAGCGTCGTCTCTGGTCTTGCTGGATAACGCCGTGGTCAGCCTCGGAGGCTGTTCGCCCTTCTCGAAAGCTTTCATTACTATGGAGTGCGCCTTAGTCCCCTTCAAGTCGCCTAATCGCATTGGTTGCACTTGTTGCAGTGCGCAACCTAGCGCCTTATCCGAGGCGTCTGTATATAGTCGGTATGGGCGCCCTTCCATTGGGTGGCCCAATACTGGGGCCGCTTGCAGCGCTTCCTTGAGGCTCCTCCATGAATTCTCGTGATCCACTCCCCAGTCCCATTTTGCGCCCTTTCTTAACAGGCTGAACAATGGCCCACACCTGTCCGAGTAAAAAGGGATGAATGCCGAGAAGTAAACTGCCATCCCTAAGAAGGTTTGCAGCTCGCTGACTCTTCTCGGCCTCGCCAAATCAAGGACCGCCTTCACTTTCTCCGCATGGGTTGATAGTCCCAGACGCGACACCTTGTGCCCCAATAGCAGAATTGAACCATAAAAGAGATGACATTTCGTTGGCGACAATGTTATCCCGGATTTCTCGATGAGGGTTAATACTTTATCCAAGTGCTCGATATGGTCCTCGTAGGAGTTTGAATACACGACTATGTCATCGATGTATACTAGGCAGAACAGCCACAGGTAGGGGGACAAGATCCCCTGCGTTATCCTCTGAAATATTGACGGCCCGTTTCTCAACCCAAATGGCATGCGCTTAAATTGAAACAAGCCGCGGTGCGTTCTGAAGGCAGTCTTCTCTTTGTGATCTGCGTCCATTTCCAACTGCGTGAACCCTGATAGGGCGTCCAGGGAGGATAACACTTGTGCACCCGAAAGGGAGGCGAGTATTTCAGACTGTCTTGGCAATGGGAACTCGTCCGGAATCGTATTCGCATTCAAGCGCCGATAATCGACACAAAAGCGCGGTTTTCCGTTCCTATAGGCTATGACTACGGGAGCGCCCCATGGACTCCTTGAAGGTTCTATAACGTCCTGGGCGAACCATTTGTCCAATTGCTCATCAATCACTGCTCTTTTCGCTGGAGACGAGCTGTACATCGGCAGAGATACTGGGTTAACTCCTTCTTTCGTCCGAACTTGAACCTTGCTAGGGTAATGCCCAAGTCTTCCATCGAATCCGAAAGCGCCGACATGTCGCTGCAGCATTGCCCATGCCTTTCCTCTGAGATGATCAGGTAAGTCTCCCACATCCAATAATTCCGTCATGTGCGCCGATGGGTAGATGTTAGGATCCGGGAAGATTGCTGATTTCGGCCCCAAGTCGTCTCCTCCAGCGTCCTCGCTGTCCTCCGAGTCAAGCGACCCTTTTCTCTCCTTGTCCGAGATTGCAGTCGCTACGAATGCTGTCAGTACTTCCGCGTGCTGACCCAGCTTCACTCGTTCTTCCTCGGTGGCCGGATTGTCGAAATACGATTCTGCTAAATAGAGTTCTCCCAGTGCGTCCCCTTTCCTCAGAATGATGGGTCTGGACGACGTATTCGATAGTTGTATAAACGGTTTGTCCTTCTGGAATACTGTGTTGGGGATCAGCACAGTCCCGTCGTCCTTGTCGACTACCAATCCTCTTTCGAGGACATAAACCTTGTCCGATAACCCTCTCGTTTCAACCGCGACTTTCCTGCAAGAGTCTGGCCTAATTGTCACTGATTCCGCGATTCTAAGAGTCATGGCGTCCCTAGATTCTTTCTTCTTTGCACGCTGACGATGCTTTTTCCGTTTGCGGTGCTCCTTCCTCACGTCTATCTTCGACTCCGTCGTGTATGCTGTTCGTTCCAGTCTCTTGAAGTCCGGAGTACTGCTGACTGGTGTGGCTTTGACTTTGAACGGAGTTCCTCCAAACGAGATTATCGTCCCATTCTGGACTGATCTGTCCACTTTAATCTCGTAGCACAGTTGGAAATCTTCTCCCAGCAAAATTGGAACTGTCATGTTAGGCACGATATACGCTTCCGCTTCCATCTCCAATATCTTATCTCCTCCTATCTCAATCAGAATCGGAAGTCGTGCATACCCTTCCATGACGCAATCCTTATCGGTGAGTTGCCATAGTCGCATTTTCTGCCCTTGCAAAATTTTTGGCCTGAATTTGAGAGTCGCCAGGTATTCACGACACACTAACGTTACATCGGCTCCTGAATCGAGTCGTAAGTCCAATTCCGGGTTTGAAGTGTGTATCAGGCGCCCTTTTACTGCTAGCACTGATACCCCTTTCGAGGAGGACCCTGGCGTCATCAATCTGGCTTTCGGCACTTTTATGCGTCTAGCCGACAGTGATCTCCATGTGTCTATGGGTCCAGCGGTTACCCTGTCATCTTCCTTCGTAAGAGTCTCTTGCTCCAGATCGAGTTTCCTTCCGCTTCGTATTCCTGTCGAGAACGCTGTTCGATCCGACTCGATTGGTGGAGGTTCTGGTCCTTTTGTCGCATCTATCTCGTTACGACGCTTACTTTTGTTCGACAGCCCCGCTGCCGAATCTGGGCCTTCGTCTTTCTTTCCTTCGCTCCTGCCCATATTCCCTGCGTCGTTCTCGTTACTGGCACCGGACTTACGCCTCCTCTCATTCGAAATTTCCAATTCCGCTATGAGCTCTGAGGCCGCCTTATGAAAATCCTGCGACAATGCTGGACCTTTCGACCATTGGCTCGAAATTCGACTATCCAACAGGATCGAGTAGGCGTAGTGACATACCTGTTCTGCTTCGTCCTCCTCGTCGGTACTGATGACGAGATTGGCACTTCGTTTCCTTGTCTCCAGGTAAGTGTTCCAATCCGGACACTCTTTATCCCAGTGTTTCGCACTTCCGCATACTTTGCACGGCGAGGGTGGTAGCTTGCCCATCTTCGTGTACACATGGTCGTTCTTTGGGTAAGGGTATCCGTTTTTCGGAGGGGGTCGAGGGCGGCCTTTCGTCGCTTCATAGGCTGATTTAAACGATCCCTCACTGTCTATTTCCGAGATTGACGGCGGTGAGTCCTCTGCTCCTTCTTTTGAATCGTCTTTATCATCCTCCTTTCCCTCGGCCTCTGCTTCTCCCAGGTTCGCCCTTCGTACTGGACGATTGCGACTTGGATCCTCTCGACGGCCCGTCGCCTGCGTCGGAGTGACCATCAGTCCGAGCTTCCTCATTGTGTAAGCGAGATTCTCCGTGGTTACTAGGTGCGAATGTTCCAATCTGGAGGAATAAACGAGTGTTTTCTCGTGCTCCGTGACTTTAGCGTACAAGTCACTTGTATTCGAAATACTGTCAATATTGATGACCGGGCCCCAAGATATAGGAGCCCTCTGCATTACCAAGAATACCTCCAATGGTCCTCCGCTATCACTCTGCACCAACATCCGGGTGAACATGATCCTTCTGACGATGAACTTCGTCGGGGATTCGAATTCGTGACCAAATTGACGGAACGATTGATTCTCGTAGAGTTTGTTCATCTTCAGCTGCCATGTCCGTCCCAAATATCCTTCCTTTATTCCTCTCAAATAATTGAGGTAGTGGCTTCTCATGAATTCTTGTTCTTGGGGGGCTAACATCGCGAACCACAGCTGGATTGTACTACCCTCTTTTAGGTTATGCCAAAGCCAGTATCCTAAAGCCTCTGGTATGTAACCTCCCAGAGCCGCTAATTGTTGTACCTTCCAAAAGTACTCGATCGCCGTGTCGTGATTCCCGTCCCAACTCGGGAGCTGTTCTTGTTTGAGTTCCGCTTTTATGGTTGGGACGAAATTTCCGTACGCATAAGGGACTGTTGGTTGCGCTCCTCCGTTCGGAGGCTGATTGCCTCCTGGCGCTCCACCTCCCGGTCCTATTGGTGGCGGATTATCCCCTGGCCCACGCCTAGGAGGATTACCCCTTGGCATTCCTGGACGGTTGCCCCCCGGTCTTCGAGGAGGGGGATGATCTCCACCTCCTCCCCCAGGGGGTCCATCATCCCCTGGATCGTCTGGCGGGAAATAGCGCCTGGGAGGAGGAGGGGGCGAAGGTGATCGTCCCCTGTCCGAGCGGTCGTCCTCTGAAGGTCGCTCACTTTCCGTGCGAGACCGCCTCGACGAGTGTTCGTATTGGGGGAGATCGTGGTCGCTCCTCTCCTCTCTGAGTTCTGTTAAGGATCCCCTCCTGTCTGCCGAGAAATGCTTCATAGGATATCTTTCCTTTATCTCTGTGGCGCTCAATGGCAACGGTGTAAAGCCGGGATTTCGATACGATGAATTCGGAAAGAGAGGTGGTCTTTGCTCTTCGCCTTCGAAGTTGCTCCTCCTGGGTTCTCCTTCAACTTCTCTCTTTTCCGAGCGGCTTTCCTTCTGCTTTCCTTTCAGCGGTTTGAACTGCGACACCGAGCTAAATATGCTTCCTCCCCCTGGTCCTGGGACTCCCATCCCGTACAACACGTTCGGTGTGGACGAGGACGCTCCGGCTTGTCGAATCTGACCTGTGTTCCAATAGGTATTTTGTTTCTGGCCTTCTTTCCCGCCGCTCGAGTCGAAGAAACGTTTACTTGATTTAAAAGGCGTCCCTTGGCCCATTAGAGGTTCCCTTCTCAGTGGCTCGTAATTGTCCCTCCAAGACACTGCCCTTGCTTTGCCTTTCGTTCCCGCCGTATGGATTTCCTCGACTTCCTCGGAATCACGAGGTAGGGAGGCTGGGGTTTCTTCTGGTCCTCTCAACAGTGGAGGATCCGTACCCCGAGAGCGTTGACTCCCTTCATGAGTGACTGACCGATCTTCTACTGACTCCGTGTCCGCGCTCTGCCTGGGTATTGAATGCAACCAGATCGGTACTACTCTCGTGTCCTCCCAGGCCCCTTGTTTACGGAGTGTGAGTTGATCTGCGTCCGACAATCTATTTGAATGTCTCGGAAAAGTGGCGTAAGCCATCTTTAATTTGTTATCCGGCGACGTTTCTGCTTCCAGGGCTTCCCTGATACTCGCCGAAGTGGATATGGGAGAAGTAGGCACCTCCTCGCCTTTGTATTCTTGGATGTATTTGGCTAAAAATCGTTGAGCTGCTGCCATACGCTGCGCCAGCATCAACCATCCGGCTTGTAATTGCGCGATGCTTTGGGACCTAGTCAGCGTCCGTATTATCATCTCCCCCGGATCGATTATAAAGAATCGACCCTTAGGTCTTTCCGTGATCAATCCCGCCATACGTTCCAGAAAAACTTGGAATTCAGTCATTGTGCGACGAACCCTGGCTAGCAAATTCTTTCTTAATCTATATGAACGCCTGCCTGCTTCGTCTCCCCCTTCCTCTATTTCTTCAATATCCTCCTGATCCAAATTGGGTGAAGCCGCTAAATAAGCCGCTCGACGTGATACTGAGTGTTCGTCCTCATCCTCCCTCGCATATTCTAGGTATAAGGCGTACATGGGCGACATGGCGTAGCCTTTCTCCATCCCGATCCGTCCATGACTCCTCCGATCGTTCGGGTCCACGAGAGGATCGATGGTGACCGTCGCCGACATCGCGTTCGCGTTATCGGCGTGAAAGGGGATGGGTGTGTTGACTTCTGAATGGGGGAGATCTCCTGACGACGAAGCTCGGTTTATCAGATGATCGGGGTGTGTAGTCTCGGGTTTTAATGCTTTCAAAGAGGATGATGCAGCTAAGGGACTTACGCTGACCACTGTCCTAACGACTGATCCGTTGAACGCTTCTCCCGCTGTCGGACTCTTAAGCGTTCCAGACGGTTTCAGAAGGTGTAATCTGGACGATGAGGGGTTGTTGCTGCGAGTGTTCGTGTTCTGAGACGATCTTTTAGCGGGAGGTTTCCGTAGCTCTGGTTCTGAAGACTTAGGAGCTTCGGATGGTTTGACGGGAGAGATCGAACGAGATCTGACAGGGATCCTGCTGGGGAACGAGGTCGTAGTGGTCTTCCCTGAAGCGATCTCCAGTTTGGGTTACTCCTGTAGATAATCTGGTAAGTGATAGATGAGGTTTAAGCACCAAGAGTTAGAGATGAACGTCGGCCTGAGGGTGAGACTTCCCGATGTGTCCACCACTGTAAGGGTGATGGAAAGTCCCACGTCTACTCAGACGAACGGTGGTGTGAATCCTCCTAGATTCCTAGGGCAAGCAGTGTCCGTATCCGGAAACCTATTGCCCGCGTTCGAAGTCTACCTTCGGACGCTCGATCTACGGAG